>JAJIBD010037532.1:0-34366 GCA_021461705.1 Cryptotis parvus
ATTTATTTATTTTATTTTTTCTTTATGGGTCATACCCTGCGATGTGCAGGGTTACCTGGTTCTCTACTTAGAAATTACTCCTGGCTGTGCTTGGGGAACTATATGGATACCAGGGATTTGAACTCTGGGTCGGCGGCACCACACCTCTCTACCAAGAAAAGAATGCTTGGCCCCAGGGGGCCAGTCCTTCTTGGCGGTAAGCTTCTGCTTCTTCATCTGGCAGAATGAGAATGAGGAATCTCTAACACCTGACTTGCTGGAGGACTAAAGGGGATGATGATCACAGGTCCCTGAAATAACTCCCAGAGTAAGTAGAACCTGAGCTTGTTTCAGCCATTAGGGGTAATGTCTAGTGTAATTCGTACATTTCCAATAGAGCTTGCATATAGGATGAGGACACGAAGACCACTCAAAACACAGTGCCCGGCATGCAGCTCAGCTGTGGGGCCAGGGAGACAGCTCCAAGGGCAGGACACTGCTCTTATGCCGGAGCCCCGTGTTCCATCCTAATACCATTACATGATCGCCCCTCAAAGTTACCAGAAAGCAAACCCGGCACTATGCTGTGATAATTCCTAAGTGGCCACAGGGTGTGGCAAGTGAGGAGAAAGTAGAACAATGAGCTATGGACTAGGTGGATGTGGCTCAACAGTAGAGCACCTGCCTTCCACACATGACACCAGCACACCACAAAATAGAAAGGAGCTGGGGGCCACAGAGAGTAGAGCACAGCAGGTAGGGCGCTTGCTCTATGTGGCCAATACAAGTCTGATCGCGGTATCCTCGTGGTCCTTTGAGTGCAGAGTTGGGAGTAAGCCCTGAGCACTCTGCCAGGTATGGCCCCAAACCAAAAAATAGAAAAGGCAATCTCCATAGTATGTGCAGGTAGGGTGCTTGTTTTTGCACAAGGGCAACTCAGCCGATCCTCAGCATCCCATGGTCCCCAAGCACCACTAGAGTAATTCCCTGAGCACAGTGCTAGGAGTAACCCCGAGCATTGCTAGCTGTGACCCAAAAATTTAAAAAAAAAGAAAGAAAAACTGTCAGTGCCTCTCCTGCTTTCACAGACCAGTGGGGCACAGGAGTAACGAGAGGGACCAGGGGCCTAAACGCCTGATTGGGCACAGGAGCCGGGAGTGGAGGACTTGAATTGTCATGACCTACCCACTCCGCCTCTCTCTCCCAGCGCCTCTCTGCTCTTTCACCTTTCAATTGCAGGGCCTTCTTGTTCTGCCGCCATTTCTCCTCATGCCATCGGCAGGCTTGAAGAGCAGCAGGGCAAGCAGGATGAGGGCTATGGCTATCAGGGTCACTGTAGCATCTTCAGCGTGAACTTGACTCTGTGTCGCCGCGCAGCCACGGGTCTGGTAGCCAAAGCAAAGCTGCAAGACAGGTGGGGCGAGTGGTGAGAGGCATCTGGCTCCAGTCCTGCCCAGCCTGCCCCAGGTCTCTACCCCAAGTACGCACTCAAGACTGAGAGTGGAGATGCCCAGTGAGATTCCGGAGGCGAACTTGCAAAGAAGACATAGAAGGAGAAGAAGATGGGGCTCGCCAAAAACATGGGACAGGTTGCTTCAAGTGGAAATCCACGACATCGGCAGCATAGACCTGCAGAAAGCAAGTGGCAGCTATGAGTTAAGGCCCGGCCTCTGTCCATGGTCTGCCCCTAGAATATTGCGGCAGGCCCCAGGAGTAAGTGGAAGCCTTCACTCTGGCTCTATTTCCTCCCACCCAGGTGTTCTCACAGTTCATTAGCCCATTCTAAGGTGCAACCCCCAATTGGACCTGCAGATTGGCCTATGGAATTCTCTCTTTATGGGAGCTTCAGAACTGGCCTGTGAAGGGCGGAGGTTGCAGGGGGTAGCCCTCCACAGATACTACCAAGGTAGTAAGAAGGCGCGCTACGCTTTGATGCCAGCCACCGCTACCTCATAAGTGACAATCAGGTTACTCTCGAAGCGAGCTACCAAGATGAGGAAAGGCACTGCATTCAGGGCGATGTGGGGTGAGTCCTCCAGAAGATACCCCCTGTCCCCAGCCCACGCCACCCTTTGGTGGTCCCCTCTCGCCCTCTTAACAGATCTCCAACATACACAATAGCTGGTCTCTTGCCAAACCGGGTTAAAGAACCACTATGCCAAAAGGGAATGGAGTGTGGTCGGAGATCTGTGGGTAAAATAGCGGAAAAGGTGGGTTTGAGCCCTCCTGCCACCTCTTGCCCTTCCCAGAACCCCCGGTGGTATTTCCTTGGTCCTGCCAGCACTGTCTGGTATCCAGGAAGCTGCCTGGCACAAATCACGGTCCTGCTGCTCAGGAAGCTCCACGGCCCAGCCTCCACACTCATGCGTTTTTTGCTCTGTCCTCAATCTGAACATCTAACCAAACTCTGCTGTCCTTTCCTTTTTTTTTTTTATTTCTTCCCTTTTCTAATGCAGTGCTGGGCTGTCCTAGGGTCTCAGACACGTCAGGTACTGTAGTGAGTCATATCCTGGTCACTCAATAATTCTTTCATTTTCAGCGATGGGTAACACAGTGTTAGTTTCGCGTTGATTACATGTGCTCAAACCCTTTCTTTCTTAGCTCTTACTTGCAGCTAAAGGTCAGGTCTGAGCAAGAGTCCTCCGTCAGATGTGAGTCTGCCCATGACACCTCTGACCCTCTATAGTAAATTGCCCACCGACTACTAAAGCCCAGGTCACCTGCCCACCCCGTCCTACACGCACCATGAGGATGGCCAGGAGCAGATTCTGAATCGCCATTCCGAAGCCTAAAGTGTAGGTAAACAAGGGGCAAAAGTTTCTCCCCACGAAGCTGGGATGGGCAGGCGGGAAACAGCAGGGAACAGGGGGTGAGGTAAATGGCACCCCACCGATGTGTGACTCCTCTGAGGGACTCATCATCCCGCCCAGCCACCTCCTCCCGTCCCCCAGGCTTCAGCCCCCATCCTGACTGGCTCCCAGTGCAAATGAGGCCCCAGCTCACCATGAAGGCCAGCGAGGTGAAGAGGAAGCCAGCAATCAGCTTTTGATGTAATGGCATGTGGCTCATGACCAGCCGAGACCCCAAGGTAGGGACTGGGGACTCAGTCTGTCGAGCTTCATAGGCTTCTGGGGGCAGGAGGTAACGGTGAGGAAGATCCAGGAGGCCTGTTTGCGTATTGTGGAGGCCCAGGCAGAAGGGCCTGGCCCACCACTGGTGCCTGCACCTCCCCCGGGAGTCTTACTCCTTTCAGTTCCCACCCAGGGTGAGATTTTGACTTGCACAGATGGATATGTGATGAAGTGATGACGCCTGCTGCCAGCAGATATGCATTTTGCCAGAGCGCTTAATAGAGAGACAGTCAGTGATATCACAACTCCTCTGCAGTGGCGGTACTCCAATGCACCTGAGATTGTCTCTTTCTTCAGGGCTCGCCATCTCCCTCTGTGGAACGGAGGAAGCAATCAGGGCTCGCAAGTTACTTTCTACCGCAAGACAACGCCAGGGAAGCAAGAAATCAGGCCCCAGCCTGAGCCCCAGTTGTTCAGACTTCCCCTGGGCATTCTACCCACTCTAGCCCTCTGGGCTTGGGCCACTTTCCGCCTCTCTGCTGATTCTCTGCTCAGCGAGCGTGAGGCCAAGCCATCTGCCTGGCACCCCCATGCAATGACCATGTGAGGGTAATGCCCCACTGGTCTCATCTCCCAGAACCTCTGCTCTGCGGGAGTGGCTCACCGCTTGAGCGGTGGTGTTTTAGTGTGGTTGGCCGCCAGAATCACTTGGTTTCTGGAGACAAGGCGCATCCGGGCTGGCCTACGATTTGCTCCTGATGAGCTAAGTTCAGCACTGCGCCCAGGACCTCCACCGCCATCCCTGCGCAGTGAAATGGAGATCTTAGGCTGAACCGCTCAACTTGAGAGGCCCAGAGAAGGTCAGTTCTTAATGGTAATGGTGACAGTGGTAAGGAAGGTTGATAGAGGAAGTGAGGCTGATGGCACTCCTGGTTCAACTATATGGTCTTGCTGTGTGGTTCTCTGGCTAATTTCTTACACCTCTCTGTAGGGTGAACCAGCGCAAGAAGATGGAATTATGTTTGTGTTCACTCTGAGGCCACACCATGGTGCTTGGGTGCTCAGGGCTTCTTGAGCCATTTCCTCCAGCCCAGACTGAGTTATTTCTTTTTTTTTTGCTTTTTTAAGCACCTGGCAATGCTCAGGGGTTACTCCTGGTCTGCACTCAGGAATTACTCCTGGCGGAAAAGTTCTTCGGGGACCACATGGGATGCCGGGATCTAACCTGGGCCAGCACAGGCCAAGTTTGATGCAAGGCAAATGCTCTTACCCACTAGGCTATCGCCCCGGCCCAGACTGAAAGTTATTTCTGAGATGGTTTCATATCCAAAAGCAGAGCTAGGCCACAAGGGTAGCAAGATGGCGGGCGTGGGGCGGGCCCGGGGAGACTCACTTGTGGGCAGCAGAGTCCCGCCTGTTTGCTCTGTGCTGATGAACATGGTGAGCGCTGAGTAGGAACGTGGAAACATCCCAGTAGAGAAGAGAGGCCCATGGCCAGTCAGACATGGCCAGAGGTTTTCTAGCACTGCCCCAGAGGCCCCATGGGATCATCTCCCGCCCAAGACAATTCGGGCAGCCCCCACTTTACCGCGACCAGTGATTGAAAGAGACAATAGAAAAGCAGGTAATTACAGCCATTTCATTTCTGTGGGAAGTCAAAAATTTTAAACCAGATGAGGAAGTAGGCAACATGGCCAGGGGCGTGGAGAAGATGATCCTGAGGAAGGGGAGGCTCTGAGCAGGGTGTGGAGGTCGGCCCCAGTGCCTCACAGATGCCCATAGAGAGAAGGGAAATTCTCCCCGAAGCCTACCCATGCTAGGCTGTCCCCAGGAAGTCCTGGTGGACTTTCCAGAGGGGTTGTTATGACAGAGCCCTGCGGACTGAAATACCTGAGCACTTCCCAAACATGAGGCCCCGCCACACTAAACCCCTTGTGCCTTCCAGGAGGAAGGGATCTCAAAGCGTAGATCCCCACATATGTGCTGGGAACTGACAACAGAGGCCGCAACCTCACAGGGCAGGAAGGACCACTCAACACATGTTCACGCCGCGCTCATCCATGCACACACACACAATGTGGTGGGAAGGGCAGGTCTGAACAAAGGCATTCCTCCTGGGAGGGCCATTCCGCAGAGGTGACTGAAGGTATGAATTTCTGCTTCTTTGGCTCCACCTACAGTACTTAGAGCTCATTTCCTGCATCGGTAAGAAAGGCAGAGCTGTGCAGTGGAACAAGGCATTTGGAACCACTGTAGAGATCTACCCTGAGTTCTCGTTGCTAACCAAAACTGTTCCTCAAAGTGGACTTGAGCCTGGGAGGTGCTCCTTTGTTAATTTAAAGCATGTAGATTTCGGGGCGGAGGTGGTGGAAACTTTTTTTTCTGAAAGGGCAAAATACATTTAGAATTTGTGATTCAACTGGATCCTGGTGAGGATGTTTGACTTCTGAGGCTCATCAGCAAAATGAGAATACTATTAGCACTCCACCATCCATTCAGCATTTGATCAAGAAACTGTGAAGGCGCTTTCTGTGTACAGAGCACTGATCTAATTTCCTGGGATGCAATATTGAATGGAGTATGACAACAGGCAAAAGAAGGTAAACTTTATATTCCATTCAGAAACAAAACCCCAACACAACTCAAAAGGTATAATATGCAGTGGGACAAGAGCGGCTAGTATAGCGGGCGGAATGCTTTGTCTGTACGCAGGTTCAACTCTGGGTTCAACCCCAGGATCCCATAGGGTTCTGCCAGGAGTAATCCTCTGAGTGCAGGGTCAGATAACTCCTGAGCACTCTTGCAAAGCCAAAAAAGTATATGTATTGTTCAACTCAAAATGTAATTGGGCCGAGCGGCCAGCCCAGCGGGTAGGGCGCTTGGCAGCCCAGGTTCGATCCCCGCATCCCATATGGTCTCCTCACACTGCCAGAGTAATTCCTGAGTGCAGGTTGCGAGAAAGTCCCCTGAGCATGGTCTCCAGGTGAATTCCAAAAGCAAAAATAAATAAATAAACAAACAAACAAATGAATAAATGACAAAATAAGAATGTGATTTCAAGGTCCCAGAGAACTAGTCCAGGGGTTAGGATGCCTTTGCATGTGCCCCAGTTTGACCTCTGCCACCACTTGGCTGCCCAAGCGACTGTTGCATGTAGCCCTGAGGCCCTGGGCACTGTTGGGTAGTCCTGGTGGACTTGGTACCGCAGAGTCTAAGCAGCAGCAAAAAAACAACTGGCATTGAGCTGTCCAATCCAATTGGTCCCTGAATTACTAAGAGTAGCCCAAGTCCCCTGAGCACCACGTGTGAGTCCCTTCCACTAAAAAACATGTAGTTCTGACTGCAGGACCAGAGAGATGTGAACCTTGAGGATGCTGGTGGGAAAAGAAATGAGCTACACACAAAAAAGAAGTTTCTTACTGTGATTTGTTTCTATTTTATATTTCCATAGTCATACCTAGATTGTTGAAAGAGTTTCAGTACACCTGGAAAGAATTTCCAGGCATGTGGTGAAACAATAGTGAGAAGGGAAGATTAGGATTAGTTTTGAATGGGCAATATAGTTTCAATTCAAGAGGATGAAAGAGTTCTGGAGATGGGATGGTAGAGATTGTCGGTCAATGTGAATATACTAAATGCTGTGAGAACAATATGCTTGCTAATGATCTATTTGTTTTGGTTTTTTTCTTTTGAGTCACAAATCTGGCAATGCTCTTGTAAGTTCCCGGCTCTGCACTCAGGAATTATTCCTGGCAGTATTTGGGGGAACATATGGATGCCGGGATCGAAAGGGTTGGCCATGTGTGCAAACACCTCCGCCTGCCGGACTATCACCCAGCCTCAAGTTTTGCTGTTTATAGTGCCAGATTAACCCACGTAATTTTCTTGATACAAGGCAGTGATTCCTAACTGATACAAGGCAGGACTCCGCTGCAGAAACATTACGTGCTATGTTTTATCTTCCGTATATTTTACCAAATTTTATTTGTGTGTTTGGTTGAGGGTTTCTTGTTTGTTTTGTGAAGAAAATAATTTCCTTACTGAAAGAAATTTAGCAGAGAAGTATGGAGGGGAGAGGGGGCTGTGGTGAGAAATAGTATAGCAGCAGAGGGCCAAGGGCTTGTACACAGCCCTCCTGAGTTCAATCCCTGGTGTACCTACATTGTCCTTGAGCACAGCTAGAGTGATTCCTGAGTGCTGAGTCAGGGTGTAATCTCTGAGCATTGCCAAGTGTGGCCCCAAAACAAAAAAAACACAAAAATCAAAGTATGAGGCGGAAAACAGAGAGAGGCATCGGCCAGAGAAATACAGGGCTCTCCAGAAATATTGGATTTTCAACTTGGAGCTCTCAACCCAGAAGAGCCTCGGGCAAATTTTCTGAGTCCTTAGCGACCTGGGGCCCCACATAAAATGCTGTGCCCAGTCCATGGAGCTAGCTCCCTCAGGTCCTATAGCCACAACTTCTATAAGATTGTAAAATATTCATGAGTAGTACCTAAATTAAAAATAGTACAACATATTTTAATATAGGATCTGGAGAGATAATAGGATAGGGTTTTTGCCTTTCATGCCAAACCCAAGTTCAATCCACAACAAGATTCATATGGTTCCTAAACACCGCCAGGAGCGATCCTCAAATGCAGACCAGGAGCCAGTTTTTTCCTGCCATCACCAGGTAGACCCAAAAAAGAAAATTTAAAATAAATTAAGAGTCAGATATAAATAACAGGACGGGGTGTGGCTCAAAGAGTAGAGCACGTGTTCTTACATAAGGCCCTACATTTAATCCCAGACACAGCCTAAAAATAAAGTTATATAACATCAGGAGGTGCGGAATCGAGAAAAGAATTCAGGCCAAAAGCGGGGATTTGGAATAGAGTGTGCAATTCACGTTCTCTCACTCTCAAGAGTGATATGCTGTTTGGCTGAGAGGGAGCTGGGTCTGCACAATACCCGAGGGAAGAGAAGGGCCGTCTGTGGGGCTTTCAGCAAAAGGTCCCCAGCGGGAGGTGCTGGCAGTCTGAGGAATAGAAGCAGGAGGCTCCAGGGGCTGGGGAGGACAGGAGCACAAAGAGTGAGGAATGAAGGGAAGTCTGAGAGAAATGGACACGAGCTGGTGAGTAGGGCCTGACAGTCCACATGATAAGGGACTTCTTGGTTCTCCTGCTCAAGTCTGGAAGCAGGTTTGCTTCTTGCTTATTTGGGTCACAAATTCAGGTGGACGCAGGGCTTACTTCCTGGATCTGCACTCAGGATCACTCCGAAGGCCTGGTGTGAGCGCGCATGTGGTGCTGCCAGGGGAACTGTGTCCAGGTCAGCCATGTGCAAGGAAAGAGCTCACGCTGTGAATCATTCTTCCAGTCCGGGGTTGAAACAGCTTCGTAGAGAATTAAGCAAGTTGATATTAAAAACCCAGTAAACATCAGGTCAGGCACAGCTCTGGCAATGCTACTGGTGCCTGGCACGCAGGAAGCCCCGCTTCAACTCCAGCCTGGCCTGGGTTTCTAGGCATCACTAAGTTTAGTCCCCGTGGCCCTAACACTGGTCCAAGCAGCACAGGGATGTTTCAAGGCAAACACTCTCCGAAAAAGCAGCTTTCCTAAGGAGCAGCCCCTGGGGCCCTGTTGAAAAGGCTTATTTTAGCTAAAGATAACAGAGCAGGCGCTTTGCCTTCACTTACGGAGTCTCAAACACAGAACGCAACTGAGTAGCATCCAAGATCTTCGGGTCTCAGGGCCGGCCTCCAAGGCAGTAGAAGAATGCACGGTGTGTTTGCAGAGAAAGTTTCCAGTGGTCCCGCACAAAGCTCTATATACTGTGAGCCCCGCGGCTGTCCTCACTTCTCCCACCAGCCCCTGAACCTGGGGACAGTGGTCTGCTTCCTGGTCTGACAGAGGGGAGTCTCATGAGGCCCAGGAGACTTTCACAGGGTTGTGGAAAACCCCAAAGAAAGTGTCTCTAATACCCTAGGTGAGAGACGGAAGGACTGCTGCGGGTCCCCGCCCCAACTTGGCCAGAAGGAAGTCCCATATCCAAAGTGAACCGCCACACCTGTATACAGGGTGAGGGTGCCCCCTCAGGTGCAATCCACTGGGAGTTCCTAGGGACAGGCGAGGGTTTGCACACCCACAGTGGTGCTAATTTTCAGGGAATCAGCCGCAGGGCCCCTTAGCTACTGCACGAAGCGACGTGGCCCTACCTGCCTGGCAGAGGCCCTCGAGCGTCCTTCCCACGGGAGGGCCTCGCTGGCCTTCCTTCCCCGCCGCCACCCCCGCCTGCGGCCACGTGTCTCTCAGAGAAGCCCGCCACGCACTTGGCCTCCATCCTCTCTATCCTCTCCAGGTTGGCAGCTGAGCGGCCCGGCCGCAAGGAGAAATCACAGTGGCTGGGAGAACCGCGCTGCCGCGGCGGGAAGTTGCCCCCATCGCCGCCTTCCCATTGCCGCCTCCCCATTACTGGCTGCGCCTCATGAGGCGTGATGTGGTAGCACCGCCCCGCCTCCCACCGGCTGCCAGGAAGCAGCGGGTACAGGGCGGCTTGCCTGGTCCTACACAAGCGGCCCAGGTGGTGGCTGGCTCCCTGGCACTGGCCCTGGGAAGCTCCGATCAAAGGCACCAGTTTGGGCCTTGTGCCAGGTGGGCGGGATTGTGATGGGAGGGGGCCTGTGGGAAAAGGTAGCTTGTTGGGGGACCGAGACTTGGGGGAGCTTGAAGGTCGAGATCAGGTATGGCACCCCTGGGGCAGGAAGGCGCCCACTTCGTGCCTGACGGGGCTGGAGATGAAAGGGGTATGTTCCCTCCTCTACCCAGCAGGATGTCCTGAGGGAACCAGGGCTGCCGCCCCGTCATTATTCTGTCCCGGTGGCTCTGGTTTAACGTGGGCACCACTGCCCCCACTCTTGCCCCATAGGAACCCAGGACTCAGTAGAGCCAGCCCTACTACAAGAGGAAAACATGGCTCATTTCTCATCCAAGGGCCAGAGATTATGGAGGGGTGAGGTTTTATTACCTCTGTACTCTGCCCCCCACCAGAAGTCAGCTCTGAAGGCTGGCAAAGGAGATAGCGCTACTTCCAGCCAGGCATGATTCCAGCACAACAGAGAAAGTTCAGCCTCACCACACCCCGCCTCGAGCTAGAGACGCCTCCTTCCCCACGGGCGAAGAAATCTGGGACTCCAGCATCAGGTGACCACTGGACAGGGTGATGGCCAGGACCAAGCTCTCTCAATGGTCACCTCTGTCATGGGAAAGTGATAATACAAGAGGCAGAGCCCCAACCTGATGGAAGCGGAACGGAGCCCGTGAGCAATCCGGGGCCAAACAACCTGGCATTCCGGCAGGCCCCAGTGCACAAGCCTAGGGCAGCTGAGGCTTCCAGCTGGGGTTTCAATATTCTGGGGTTTGGTTATGTCATTCTTTCCTCCCACTGGCAGGACAAGCTTCCAGGCGGAAGGACGCATGAAGCCAGAAGTCCCATCAACTCGACGCTTTGAAGGAGATTTTACTTTACCAGGGCATGAGGCGGCCCAGGGGGTCCAGGAGTGACTTGCTGATGCAGAAGTTCACCTTAGGGTTCAGAAAGCATCCCAAGCTCTTTCCACAAAGAGGATGATAGAGGCATAAAAAGGGCTCACCTGGAATGTGGAAGAGGACAAAGATGAACACACCCCCCCACCTCAAACCTCCCAGGACGCAGGGGCCTCTTCCCACCTCAGCCAGGACGTTGGGGCCCTGGGCCCTCCCATGGCAGCATCTTCAGTAGCCTTGTTAGCATGACAGCATCATTTCCCGCTATCAACACTATGCCTTTAGAGGAGTCCCCAGCTCCAAAGTTCCCCTTCCATCAAGGTTCCTTTGAAAACACTCTTTCAGTTAGAGTGAGTTAAGAACCACTCACCTCCCTGAGTGTTCAAACACCTGGTAATCAGAACTTGCATTTGCTGGATGGTCACTAATGGTCCTCCTATCTGCATAAAGAGGAGCTGGTGATCCCTATTTTACGGGCCAGACTATCATCTCAGGCAAGTGAAAAAGGACCCTATAAAATGCTTTTAAAAATGGACATGGAAAGGTTTTAGGAGACTCTCACAGCTTTAGTGCTCAGGCTTTGTGTTGGAGGCCCAGGTTCAATCCCCAGCACTCAAATGGTCCCCTGAAACTGCATGGAGTGACTCCCAGTATTTACTCCAGGAATAGTCCCTTGAGCACCAAATGGTATGACCTCAAAAAAACAAAGAAACAAAAACATGGCTTGGGGCAGAGTATAGGTATTAGTGCACATGTTTTATAGGCATGTGAGAGACTAGTTTATCCCTGGAGCCACATGGTCCCTGAGCACCATTAGGGAGCAACCCCCAAAACATATAGCCAAGAATAGCTCCAGCACTTAGATATGTCTCCCCACAACCCCCCAATAAAGTGACCTGGAGCTGGAGATATGGTTTAGTAGTAAAAATAAGCCCATAAGCAAGAGATAGTATGGTGGGGAGGTGTTTGTTTTGCACATACTCAATCTTAGACTTCCATCCTCTGGCATCCTTAGTTATATGGTCCTCTGCTACCGAGACAGGAGTAAGACCTGAGTGGAGAGCCAGGAATAAACTCAAGGGTCACAGGTAATATTCCAAACAGCAAACAAAATAAATAATAAATGCTTCAAATGAAACCAAGACCCTGTCCATCTCCCAGTATTGCACTGAACTCCCCAGCACCATAGAGTGCCCCCCATAACAATCAAAAAGTGGAGTAGGGCTGGATAGATAGTAGAGGGTTATATGTTATGCCTTGCACACAGGTGGACTTTGCATCTCATATGGTCCCCTGCCAGGAGTAAAGCCCTAATCCAATAAAAAATTACATTTAAGGCAAGAAAAAAAGTACAGCAGGCAAGCACTTGTCATGAACACTAATGAACTAGCTTCAATCCCTACACCCCAAAGCCGCCCTGAGCCCCCAATTAGGAGTGATCGCTGACCGCAGAGGCAAGAATAAGGGGCCTGACTGAATTTCACTTGGTGGCTAGCTTCTCCAAACTTTGGCTCCTCTACTAAGGCCCTGTTGCTGCTATTGTTCCAACAAGTTAAAAGTCAGCTGCTCCATCCACACTGCAGTCGTTAACACTCAGACTTCAGTTTCTTTCCTCCGAATACAGGTTCTCATATTCATGCTCCACCAGCCAAGCCCAGGGGAGCAGCGCAAAGAAATGGGCTGAGGTCTGCGTAGACAAGCCAGGTTAGATGCTTGCTCTAGGGCTGGTTGGAACCTGGTTAGATCCATGTACCGTGCATATGGTTCCTGAGCACCGCTAAGAACAACTCTAGAGCACCAAGATGGAAGTAGTTGTTAAGCCCCCAGAATCACTGCTCCCAGGAAAAAAACCAGCTTAGTAGCTAGAAATGGTTCACACGCCAAGTGGGTTTAAGAACTGCTTACATGCAAAAGCCCCCTGGTTCAATCCTTTGCAGAATCGCCTGGTTTCTCAGCATTGCTGCAGAAAGAACCCTTACACTGAGTGGAGAGTCGGCCCTGAGCACCTCTGCGGTGTGGCCCCAAAATAAACTAAAAAACCAGCTGAATTGAGCCGAGGAAATGGGCACCTACCTTGACGCAGGAGCCCCACACGCTCAATCCCAGAGCACCCCAAGCATGATACATACCACCATGGGTGGCCCTAAAACTGAACATTTTAATGTCTTAATGGCCTCCTCTATTCTGAGCCTTAGGGTTCTCCACTACAAAAAGAAGCTCACCCAGATGCCTTGTTGCTTGCAAATCAGATACTACAGAACAAAATCAGCACTTTGCTCTAAACATAGAATTCTCAGGGTGCCCAGTCACTGCAACAACACTTTTAATGGTAGGCCTGTTTATTCCTTCTGTCCTTGTGCACCAGGGGGCACCCTAACTTAGCTCTAGAGCTGCACCCTGCCACCTCCTGCCTGGGAGCCAGCCACAGGTAAATGTGGACTACTCCTGCCAAAGTTCGCGATGTCCACCGCCTGAGCTTGCCAGCTGACTGTGTTGTCTGGCAGCCGCAGACACAGTAATATTCCAGCTTTCTAAGAACACAGCTGAGTCGCTTCTGTTGCTCCGCCACTCAAGACATCCGTAGACAGACGCCACCTGCGACTTTATCTGCCGTGATGCTGAACAAGCAGGATTTCCGCCTCCCTTTCTCACACAGAGGGGGAAAACAAACCTGCCTCCCAAAAGTTCCTCAGTCTTTCCTACTGATACTGAAAGAACCTGGCAGGCCCTGCCCACTCACCTGATTTGCCATCCAATAGGTAGATCTGCAGGAAGAACCCCAAGGCACAGCCTCTGTCACCTGGTAAGGAGCACCTCCTAACTGCATAGCAAAAGCTGTTGCAAAATGATGTAATTGGTGTTTCTTCTGGCTCTTCTGAAATAAAGAGAAAAGAATATAAGACACTCCAAGATTTTGGCCTTTATCCTAGTGCTTCCTGAGATTCAAAAGTGACTTAACAACCTGTATGGGCTTCCTGCTTGATAATGCCAACAGGTAGGTAAAGGGCTTCAATTCCAGATTCGCATCCTATTACATATTGTCTCCCTGAGCTCCTGCCAGAGAATCCCCAGTGCAGAACCGGTTGTAAAACTCTGAACACTTCAGGGTGTGTCCTCAAACAAAAACAAAAAAAAAACAAAAAGGGATCTGATCCCTAGTCAACTAAGCCAAGAGGAATAAATTGCTTTATCTGGTCCCACCCAGAGGTCCCACTTCTCACCAGCAAAGAAAGATGCCTCTGCTCCTGGGAGCTTCAGAAAAGTGGGGATGTAAAGCACTGTGGAGAAAGCTGCCATCCCAATCGCTTAGGCTCCTTTTCTTCGTAGATAGAGGGTTAGAAGGCCAGGGCAATAGCACAGCAGGCAGGGCACTTGCCTTGCATGCAGCCAACCCAGATCTCATCCCAGATCTCCCAGATGGCGCCCTTGAGCCAGCCAGAAGTAAGCCCTGAGCACAGCAGGATGTCTCCCCACCACCACCACTACCAATGTAAAATAAAATCAAAGACTGAAGGCAACATGCTCCAGCAGAACTGTCTCCACTCCTGTGCCAGCTGCCACAACCTGAAAAATCCTCTCGCTGCAAGAACTAGCTTAACCCAGCGCTCGCTCCCACCCATGCTCGTGCGCTGCAGAGACCTGTCAGTGGGGTAAGCTCTAGAGAGCGCAGGCCTAGTCCCGGGCTGCAAGTACAGCTGTTCCTTCCATCTTTCGTCTCCGAGCGTCCCTGTTCCTAGGGACGCCCAGGCTTCAGCAGAAACCCAGAACTGCCCCCTCCTTCCCCTTCTCCCCTGCCGCAGCCCCCGCCCCGCAGTTCCTAGGGAGTTGGGAGAAGGCTAGGTGCGGGGAGTCTCTGGGTGGGGCATCAGGGATTACTCATACAGTAGTAGCAGGCTACTGCCTCTTCGGGCTTCTTCCAAGTTAAAAAAAAAAAAGGAAAGGAAAGGGACAGTGCTCACCGCCACCACTATCGTAATTCCTTCCTCCCCGCAAGGTCGTGTTCTGCGGTTGGGATCCCTGCCTAGGGCCAGGCTCCACCCCGGATCTCATTTCTTCCTCGAGGAGCGGCGAAGGTTAGGACGCACGAAAACTCCGCAGGGCGCTTACTCAGCGTGCGCGCCCGCGGGCGGAGGAGCCGGGCTCCTTTTGGAGAGCAGAGCCCTTTGTTCTTATGAATGAACTTGGCTGGGCCTGCCGCAGAGGAGAGACCCGAATGCAGGCACGTGGCGGAGTAGGGGGAGACGGGGCGAGCCCCCATCTCTGAAGTCTCTAGTATTTAGGAGGCAAAACCTCAGCTGCTGACCACAGAAGAATTTGGCACACGGCGAGGCAAAAAGCCAGGCACCAAGTGAAAGATGAGACTGCTCGCCACTGAGAAGGGGTGAGCCAAGAGGGGCGCGGCACCCACAAACTGTCTTCATCACCTGCTGCCTCGGCACCTTCGGGGCCTCCACCTCCCCGTGGGTCCGCTCGGCCCGACGAGGTGTGCCCATAATGAGGTGCTGACGAGGTGCCCACGAGGTCCCGGCACCCAGCCTCTCTCCCGCCGCCACGCCCCCATCTCGACTCCTGCCTTCGCTCCTTCCCCCTTGCCCTCCACGCGGGCCAAGGGAGACTCACCTTCGCCTGGGCCGGCTGTCTACCAGCTTGAAGGATGTTGGTGCAGTCCGCTTCAGGACCCTGCCTGCACCCTCCTTGGCCATGACCCGTGGGCCACGCCGACTGGACCGGGACCCCGATGCGCTGCGCTCCTGCCTCTGCCTGGTGGGCTTTCGTGCCTGGTGGGCTCGTGCCTGGTGGGCCTCGCAGCCTGGCGCCCGCTGCCGCTACCGTCGCTGCGCGCGAGTACTGCCGAGGACCGGTATGCGGACAAGCGCCCAGGTCATTAATGCCCTCGCGCCTCTTAAAGGTTCTCCCGCGAGGAGGAGGCTTGGCGGCGTCGATTGGCCGGCGGCTGCAGGCGGTCTTCGATTGGCTGGCCCGAATGGCCCAAGTTGAAACTCACAGTGCCACTGCCACGTTCCCAAAGCCCCGGAACAGGTACCCGGCTGCGCTACGGGGACTGGTCATTCACGGCTCAGCTGACCCACTCACCAGACCCACGCGCGAGCAAACCGAGACCCAGAGCTCAACGCGGCTCCGCCCTGGAGGCGCCCAGAGTGAGTTCTTCCCAAGTCGAACCTGCACCGTAAGACTTCTGCCCTCCAGGCAACGGAAGATTGGGGCTCAGAAGGATGGCTGCCAACCCCCGCCCCTTTAATATCCACTAAGGGCTACAGAGATGGACTCACGGGCTGAGTCATGCTTTGTAATGCAGTGACGCCCCATTTTGATCCTGCATCATATGATTCAAATCCTCCTACTCACCCCAACACAAAGCCAGGAGTAGCCCCAGAGTACCGCTGGCTGTAGCCCATAAAATAGTAGTTATGATAACAATGATTGTAAATAAAATTCAGAATTAGTATCTGATAGCTAAAAGGCTGACGCGCATGCCTTGCATGTATGAGGCCCCACTTTCCATCCTCTGCACAGGGTCTCAAAGCACCTGGGAGGGAGGGGGAGCCCTCTGGGTGTAGCCCCTGGTGGCCCCCTAAAACACTGAATATAATTGCCTGCACTGCCTGGCAAGTATCTTTAGAGTAGCCTGGGCCACGCACACACACACACACACACACACACACACACACACACACACACATTTCTCAGAAACATTGGTGATTCCAGAAAATAACTAAATTTAAAATAAAATTGGGGCCAGAGCAATAAGTATTCAGCAGATAGGGTGCATGCCTCACCTGGGCAATCCACGTTAGCTCCTCTGCCCATATGGTCACCGAGCACAGCCAGGAGTAACCCCTGAGCACTGCCGGGTGTGGCTCAAACCCTCCCCCAAAAAAATAAATTAAAAAAATAAAATAAAATCTGGAGTCCAGTCCAGTCCTGCCTCTCCTGAGCCCTGGCACGGGGCACCCAAATCCTACCAGTGCCCCTCTCCCGCCCTCCAAGATTGATCCCTCTTCCTGCCATTGACATCACCGGGGCCTTTAGCAATGAAAAGCAAAGAGAAGAGTCTTGTCAGTCAGTCTGTGTCAAAGAGGACTAGCCTTGCTGCCAGGGAGCTCCAAGGTCTGGAGAAGAGACTGATGCACAGCCCCAGTTCGTTAGGACAGTGACAGTGGCCTTTTAGAGGCACCTCCGTCTGACCCCTGCCAGTGACAAGTGGTGTGATCAGTTTACGGTGGAGGAAAAGGTGGCTCAGAGAAGTAAAAATTGTTTTGGGGTGGAAAAGCCAGGCCGTGGAGATTCTGTCAGATTCTGAAGCTCTCCTCATAGCAGCCATGCTCTCTCTGTCCTCTCAGCAAAAGGTGATCAGAAGGCTGAGTGGGAGTACGGATGCCTACTCTGCAAGGAAACTGTGCAGCTGCCATGGCAACCTGGGTTGAAATAACAAGGAAAGGCTTGAAACAGAGAGTACAAAATAATCTGGTCCTGGAAAGGCAACGGGAGAACATTAGTCTGGGACATAGGTCAGATGCCCGTGCCAGCAGACAGTCAACTCAGCTACCTCTGGTCCTGTTAGCCAATAGCACCCCAGGCTACCTGGATCCTCACGAGACCAGCTGGGGTCAAGATGACTCTGGTCAGTAAAAGGGCTTCATGGGTTCTCAAAGGCCACCACCCTCTCGTAGGTGTCAGTCAATGCCAGCCTTCTTTTTTCCTTCAAAGCTTTGAGTGCAAGGGAGAGACAGATCTCTGCCTGGGGTGAACACATGAAGCTTTCTATGTGCCCCCCGCTAAAGTCCTTTTGTCACCCAGCTCAAAGAGAGACCAAAAGAAGCACGTGTGTTCTGTGGAAAGAGCTTTGCCATGACCCCAGGATTCCTCCAGGCACGTGTGTGACATGGAATTGTCTGTTGTCCGACATGGGCTGGAGTTGGAAGTTCCTTGTAGGCCTAAAGCATTCACTCTTATTGGATTATCTGTCAGACCATGAGCCTGTGGAAGGTGGAGAAGCTGATCTCTGACATTCCTGCATCCACACAGACTAACCTGGGGCCCATCTCACAGTAGGAGTTTAATGCCTGTGTGGGTCTTCCTCAGCAAGAAAACACAAGAAGGACCCATTTGGAAAAAGGGACCCACATTTCTCCATTTAACTAGCCATGTGCTTGCTCTGGAAACTCAGTTAACCTCTCTGTGTAAATGGTACAGTTAATAATTATTACCCGATATATTTGTTTGGGATGTGGAAGGAAAAATGCACAAGAAATGCTCAGCACCAGTACTTGGGAGCTGAAGCTGGGCTGATCCCCTCCCGGCCTGATTCCAGTGTGCCAGTGTAGCAATGAAAGATTCCAGATATGGCCTGACCAAGCCTGCACAATAGGCCTTTTATTTCCCCCCAGTCAGGACAGGACACATTGTTAATGCAGCCTAAGACTGCTGGGCTTCAGAGCCTTTCTCTCCCATGATTAGTTTTCATCAGGTTGTGGTCAACTAAATCATTCAGATCCTTTTCACCGGAGCTAGGGTCAAGTCAGGCCTCCCCAGGCCCAATGTCTTGAAATTCACAGAAGGACAGTGTCATCTTGCTTCTTCCAGCCTGTTGAAATGGTTCTGAATGCTAGTTCTTTTTTGTTAGTCACTGTTTTCTCTCCCTGTCTCAATTTAGATCCATACTGTTCCTTGTGACTGCAACGTTACCATCTATGTCATTGGTCGGAGCAGAGCCCATAGCTCTCCACCAGAGACCCTTCTATGCCATCAACCAAATCAGGACACTAATTGAATTAGCATCCGAGCTCACGCACAGCCCAAATTGTCCATAACCACCACCCACTGTACATTGGCAAGCACTGAGCTAAGTCCTTCCTACTGCTGACTCTTGAAAGGCACAGTGGTGGGGAGTGCCAGCCCTTTTCACTGTGGAAAATAGGGACATTTCCTTCCTTTCCTTCCTTCCTTCCTTCTTTCCTTCCTTCCTTCCTTCCTTCCTTCCTTCCTTCCTTCCCTTCCTTCCTTCCTCCCTTCTTCTTCCTTCCCTTCCTTCTCTCTCTCCCTCCCTTCCTTCCTTCCTCTTCCTTCCTTCCCTCCCTCCCTTCCTTCCTTCTCTTCTTCCTTCCTTCCTTCCTTCCTTCCATTCCTTTCCTTTCCTTCCCTTCCTTCCTTCCTCCCTTCCTTCCTTCCTTCCCTTCCTTCCTTTCCTTCCTTCTCCCTTCCTTCCTTCCTTCCCTTCCTTCTCCCTCCCCTCTCTCCCTCCCTCTCCTTCCTTCCCTCCCTCCCTCCCTCCCTTCCTTCCTCCTTTCTTCCCTCCCTCCCTCCTTCCCCCACCCTCCCTCTCTTTCTTTCTTTCTTTCTTTCTTTCTTTCTTTCTTTCTTTCTTTTCTTTTCTTTCTTTCTTTCTTTCTTTCTTTCTTTCTTTCTTTCTTTCTTTCTTTCTTTCTTTCTTTCTTAACTTCCTTCCTTCCTTCCTTCCTTCCTTCCTTCCTTCCTTCCTTCCTTCCTTCCTTCCTTCCTTCTTTGTGAATCAAGATAGTTCTTACACATGTTCAGAGCAAAGATGATGTAAGAAAGGGAGCAAAGGGACAGTGCAAGCGTTTAAAGGAGAACATGGGTCTGAAGAACAAGCCCCTTATGTTTCTTCTTTTTTCTGGTAAGATTTTTTTTCTCTAGCTTATGTTGCTTCAAAAATACAGTATGGGGGCTAGAGCGATAGTCCAGCGGGTAGGGCATTTGCCTTGCACATGGCCGGCCCATGCCAG
Source organism: Cryptotis parvus (assembly GCA_021461705.1). NCBI lineage: Eukaryota > Metazoa > Chordata > Mammalia > Eulipotyphla > Soricidae > Cryptotis > Cryptotis parvus. The sequence continues at coordinate 19,342 of JAJIBD010037532.1, forward strand.
CCCAGGTTCGATCCCGGCATCCCATATGGTCCCCGAGCACCCCAGGAGTAATTCCTGAGTGCAGAGCCAGGAGTAACCCCTGAGCATTGCCGGGTGTGACCAAAAAGCAAAATAGATAGATAGATAGATAGATAGATAGATAGATAGATAGATAGATAGATAGATAGATAGATAGATAGATAGATAGATAGATAGATAGATAGATAGAGTATGGATTACTGTAACATACAAAATGTCTCATTGTTCATGTTATTTGTATGCTCTGATCCATAGTTACTAGCAGCTTCATTTGGGGAGTCAAAAGTTATGTTCCTGTGGCTGGAGCGATAATACAGCAGGCAGGGCATTTGCCTTGCATGCAGCCAATGGAGGTTTTTATCCTTGGCATCCCATATCGTCCCCTGAGCACTGCCAGGAGTAATTCTTTAGCAGAGAGCCAGGAGTAACCCCTGAGCATCACCAGTGTGACCCAAAAAATGAAAGAAAGAAAGAAAGAAGAAAGAAAGAAAGGAAGGAAGGAAGGAAGGAAGGAAGGAAGAAAGAAAGAAAGAAAGAAAGAAAAGAAAGAAAGAAAGAAAGAAAGAAAGAAAGAAAGAAGAAAGAAAGAAAGAAAAGAAAGAAAGAAAGAAAGAAAGAAAGAAAGAAAGAAAGAAAGAAAGAAAGAAAGAATACAGAAAGAAAGAAAGTATACAGAAGGAAAGAAAAAAAGAAAAAGAATTAAAGAAAAGAAAGAGGGGGCCGGAGGCGATAGCCCAGTGGGTAGGGCGTTTGCCTTTGCCCATGGCCGGCCGCACGTCAGGGTTCGATCCCAGGCATCCCCATATGGTCCACTGAGCACTGCCAGGAGTGATTCCTGAGTGCAGAGTCAGGAGAAACCCCTGAGCATTGCTTGGGTGTGATCCAAAAGCAGAAAGAAAGAAAAGAAAGAAGGGAAGGAAGGAAGGAAGGAGGAGGAGAAGGAAGGGAAAGGAAGGAAGGAAGGAAGGAAGGAAGGAAGGAAAGGGAAGGAAGGAAGGAAGGAAGGAAGGAAGGAAGGAAGGAAGGAAAGGAAGGAAGGAAGGAAGGAAGGAAGGAAAGAAGGAAAGAAAGAAAGAAAGAAAAGAAAAGAAAAGAAAAGAAAGAAGAAAGAAAGAAAGAAAGAAAGAAAGAAAGAAAGAAAGAAAGAAAGAAAGAAAGAAAGAAAGAAAGAAAGAAAGAAAGAAAGAAAGAAAGAAAGAAAGAAAGAAAGAAAGAAAGAAAGAAAGAAAGAAAGAAAGAAAAGAAAGAAAAGGGGCTGGAGTGATAGCCCAGCGGGTGGGGTGTTTGCCTTGCACCGCAGCCAGCCTGTGCCGGCCTGGGTTCGATCCCCAGCAACCCATATGGTCCCCCGAGCACTGCCAGGGAAGGAAGGAAGGAAGGAAGGAAGGAAGGAAGGAAGGAAGGAAGGAAGGAAGGAAGGAAGGAAGGAAGGAAGGAAGGAAGGAAGGAAGGGAGGAGGGGAGGGAGGGAGGGAGGGAGGGAGGGAGGGAGGGAGGGAGGGAAGGAAGGAAGGATGATAGTACAGTGCACAGGGTTCAATCCTGGGTACCCCATATGATCCCCCCAGCACCACCGGGAGTGATTCCTGAGTGAAGAACCAGGAGTATCCCTGATGTGACCAAAAAGAGGAAACATCTAAAAGGATGGTGATACGGCTGGAGGGTACTTTGCATGCAGGAGCTCTAGGTTTGATCCCTGGCACATGGTCCTTTGAGCACTACTGGGTAAGACCAAAAACAAACAATTAATCCTAAAAAAAGAAGAAAAATGCATTTACCATACTGTGCTGTGATTTTACATTGTCTGCTAGAAACCCCACTAGATTGGGCCACAGAGATAGCACAGGGCTGAAGGCACTTGTCTTGCACAAGTTGACCCAGGTTCAATCCTAGCACCACATATGATCCCTTAAGCTCTGCCAGGGTGATGCCTTAGCACAGAGCCAGAAATAATCCCTGAGCACAGCTGAGTGTGGCCCAAAACCTAAAAGAAGGGAGACAGTGACCACCATCACCCTTCATGACTGATGGAGAGAGAGGAGCAGTGAGGATGTCTAAAGTCAGAGCTCACGCCCCGGCCCAGCTGACCATGGGGCCCCCCAGGAGGACAGATGGGTTTTGGGAGTGGGCCCAGCACCTCTGGGGGGGTCCCGGAAGCAGCTGGATGAGACTCGCCCACCACACTAGCCACCACCTTCGCTGTCTGGACGCTGGGGAAACTGCCTCATGACCAGATTAACAGAGCAAAACCAGTTCGAGCCCTGGTCGTGCGCCTAGCGGCCGTGCGGTCCATTAAAAAGAGTGGAGACAATGATGTCCTTTGATGCACTGCATTCCACGATGTGCAGGAAAGTTTGGCGGAGGGAGAGATAAAGAGGAGAGAAATGACATACAGAACCCGCCAAGTAGTTGAGGTATGGGAGGGGGAGGGAGGTGGGGACATTGGTGATGGGAGATGGGTTTGGGTGGAGGGATGGGTGTTGGAACACTGTAGAACCAAAACTCTACATGAGCATCTTTCAATTGTATGTCTAGAATGGTGTAATAAAATTTGGGGGAAAAATAATAAAATAAAATTAAATGAAAAAAATAAAAATAAAGTCAGAGCTCAGCTGCATCCTCTGAACACGAGCTTCACTGTGGACACTCAGGCGCGCACAGTCCTAACCTCTGGTGTCTCCAGGGGCCCCCTTGGCAGCTCTCCTTCCTACCCCCGCCCTCCCCACCTCCAGGCCTCGAGCCCAGGGGCTCTGCTGAGGTTCAGCCCCCTGTGGCTGAGGACACCCTGATCCCTTCTGAGAGTTTTCCCTGCAGCAATGTTGCTTCCCTCTGGGACAAGGGGTTCTCTCAGAGCAAACACACAGTTCCACCTGCGGGAGGAGGGGGTGGGAGGGCAGGGAGGGCTCCTCTCTTCTTCCTTCACCCCTCCTAAGTCTTACTGTCTAAGCCTAGCCTTACAACCTCAGGCAAATAAAGGGAAGCACTCGGTGTTGCTCTCCCGAGAAGCTCTAGGGTCCCCCCCTTCTTCCTGTGTCCTAGTGTATGGTTAAGGGGCTTTTCAGGAGGCCACCTTGGTAAGTACCTTGAACTTCTTGGGGGCAGAGTAATAAAGAATTAAGTGCCAAGATCCCAGAGAGAGATTATCTGGCTTCATAACTCATCTCTAGTGTTACAGTCCTCTTGCGTAAATGATTCGGCCTCTTACATTTCAGTCTCCCACGTGTCAAATGGGTGTCGGGGGCCCTGGCCAGCAGCCCCCGGCACAAATGAGGAAGACCTAGATCTTGCCGGACTTCATCCTTGCGGAAAAAGTGAGGGATGGACTTGGGAGAAACTCTGCCTTGCCGCTGCAACTGCTGAGAAAGGAAAAGAAAGAAAGAATGAGCAACACCCATGCAGCGGGAGCTCGGATAGCAGCACTAGCTTTTACTGGACACAGTTTAAGCCTTTTATACAATATTTGGGCAGAGGGGGTACAAGCACACATTACGGGGCATTTGCAAGCTCCTGGGCCATTGTAACAGCAGAACAAATGACAATCACAGATTTAGCATTTGCAAGGTAACAATCATTGATTTACATATCCCTGTGGTCAGAGGTCAGAAGACCAGGCACATCGCCTAACCTTAGCTTTCGGATTAGCACAGATGTTTTGTATGTAACCTTATGGGCAGGGCCCATTTCTGGGTCCTGCCCTTAGGGTCTTGTGGTGGGAAAATGCCTAGACCCTAAGGCTAGCAGCTCAGAGCCCAACAAATGGGCACTATAGTATACCTATCTTAAAGGGCTGGATTAAGTCAGTGCTTTAACAGTACTTGGAACATAGTGAACATTTTAGAAGTGGTAGTATTATCATTGTTACTACTACACTGGGCAAAACCTCACCATGGAAGGCCACTTAAGTCAAGAAAAAGAAAACTGAATGTTAATTTGCTAGGGGCTAGTTTTGTATGTGGTGACTCAAAGTGATATTTCTAGCATCGTGGGGCAGTGCCAGGACAGCATTACCAGGTGGAGCTGTTGGGGTGTTGATACTGAGATACCGTTGCTAAGCGAAGGTGCAGCTTGACTCCAGTGTTGCTAAGTGGAATAGTTGCAGTCTGCTAGCCAGCCGTGAGGTCCCTGAGCCAGGCCCACCTTCTGGATTCTAGAGAAACGAAGTTCAACCCAGCTGTTAAAAACATACTTAACCCAGGACCAGGGAGCTAATACACAGGTTAGGGCTCTTGCAAGCTCTTGATGTTCCCCACCCAGATTCGATTCCCGGCACTAGCCAGTCCCATAGGCACTACCATGTAGAGGACTGGAGGCCCCTGACCATCACCAAGGGTGGCCCTAGAGTTCCCTGAGCACTGACAGGGTAGCCTTCAGAGCCCCAGTACTCCAGGGTCCAAGAAACACACATCCTCAGGCCCTAGCATTGAACTGCAGCCCCAGTTAGCTAAGATCACCAAGAGTGGTTCTAGTCTGAGCACTGCATGGGAGGTCTCACCTAAGATATATATTTATACACAGGCCAAAAAATCATCCTAATAATGGGGCCGGAGCAGTAGCCCAGCGGTAGGGCATTTGCCTTGCCGCGGTACCCGCCTGTGCCGCCCGGGTTTGATCCCTGGCATCCCATATGGTCCCCTGAGCACCGCCAGGGAGTAATTCCTGATTGCAGAGCCAGGAGTAACCCCCTGAGCGCCGCCAGGTGTGACCCAAAATAAATAAATAAATAAATAAATAAATAAATAAATAAATAAATAAATAAATAAATAAATAAATAAAAATCATCCTAATAATAAATCAGATATACGTAGCATGAGCTAGGGCTATAACTCAGTGGCAAAGCACTGACCCTGCATATGTGGAGACCCTTTGATTTGATCCCCAACACGCTACACAAGCACACATGTGCACAAAGACTCAACAGCTACCGGGAGTCAGCATCCTCAAGAGTGGTGCCTTGGAGGCTGGGGTGAGGGAGTGGCATGTTGAAGAGGTAGGGCAGGCCGGCCCTGACACAACAGCCCCTGGAACAGTTGCTATGTGGGGCTATGCCAGCCACTTCCCATGGAGCCCCTGTTTGTCTGTTGGTGGAGTGGGGTGGAGAAGAGAAAGTAGGAGGCACTCTCCAGGTCTCCAGAGAGGCTTTTCAGGAACAGGCAACTAAGGGCCCTTGAAGTCACCTGAAGCTGCCAGTTCCTGCCTGGGTATTGGCCCGGGAAACTGCAGGTCGGAGAGAACACCAGGCCTCTCTGTGTGATTATAAGGGGATCAAGGCTCTGCCCCCAAAGAGGCCCTTTCCGGAGTCAGTGATGGGTTTGTCCTCAGAGCCTCCGTTGTCAGAAGTGTGAAGGCATTGGGGAGTGCCCACAGAGTCTTTGGAACTTACTAAAGTCTTTGGGACCTACTTTGGGAACCACCCACCCACCCCATGTCCCCACAGCTTCTTGCCCCTAGCTCAAGATCTTCCCAGAAAAGTGAAGGCCCTGTTCCCTGGAAACCTCTGCCAAGAAGACTGAAGAGTGAGTGGGAGAGGCTGGCCACACTCACTCGCGTTTCTCAGGGAGCCGTGCCACCTGATGCCATGGTGCAACTCTCAGGGAGCCCCAGTGGTTGGACCACGTTGCCGGGTGGCCCTCAGGGTTCATAAGATCAGGTGCAGGTGCTCTCCGGCGAAGAGCCAGCACCTGTTCCGAGGGTGGAGTGGGCCTGAAGCCTGGAGCAATACTGCTCCCTCTAACTGGCCTGGACTCCGCCCTGGCTCTCCTCATGCTCGCCCCACATTCCTGCATGGAGGCCCTGCCTTCATCTGCTGCCCTGTACGTGCTCAGAGCTGGAAGAGTCACTGGAGTTACTTGCACTCAGGCCTGTGTGTCAGAGCAGAACCAGCTTTGGGAACACCCGAGGCCCCACTTCCACCGGCCTCTGGCTCTTTCTCTGAACACAAAGCAGACGGGCAACTCTGTGCTGCACAATGGCTTCGCCCACTTCCACAATGTCTTGAGAAGGTGCCTGGTGCTTTTGACCTGTGGTAACCCTGTGATCTCATGCTGATTAGTAGCAAGAGACAAGAACCAGCCAGATCTTATCTGAAAGAGCATGGGTCTGGAGGCAGGTTCCACTGGGTTTGGATCCAAGACTGTCTCAGCTGTGACTTCAGGTCCATCATGTCGCTGAGTACCATCTCTCTGATGTGGGGTAATACCTGGTATTGGCTGTCTGTGGATCAGGTGAGGTAGTGTAAGCCGCTCACAACCAGCCCCTCAACTGACTCTCTACAAACCTCTTTATTCCCCCTCTATTCTAATGTCTGGATGTCTGGTTATTAGGCAATAATGAATCTGTGCACAATTAATTGTGCTCTGGAATTAAAAACTTAAAACCAGGGGCCTAGGGAATACTATAGCGCAGGGGTGATTGCCTTGCACACAGTTGAACCAGGTTTGATCCACAACACCCTATACGATCCCCTAAGCCCATCCAGGGAGTGCCCTCTGAGCATAACGCCAGGAGTAAGACCTGAATATAGCTGAGGGTGACCTAGAAGCCGAAAAAAAAAACCCATAAAACCAAGGAAAGAAATAGAAATGTAAAGTCTGGCGCCTTTGGGGGTGGGGGGTGGGAGGCCAAGGCAGGAGACTTGGAGCCTCAAAGGCTGGCTGGCCTCGAGGACAGTGCAGCAGGTGGGGTGCTTGCCTTGCATGCAGCTGATCCAGGTTCAATCCCCAACATCTCATATGCTTCCACCAAGCCCCAGGGAGTAATTCCTGAGCAGAGAGCAAAGAGTAAGCCTTGAGCACCCCGTGTAGCCCCCTAAAACAAACAAAAAAGGCTGAAAGTGGCCTTGGAGGTTCATTCTCTGAGCCTATTCCGGCCCATCCAACAATACAGAGATGGAATAAGATAGAAATGATCTTGTCCTTAGAAGGTCACGGTCACATCTAACTCAAGGGAGAAACATGAACAAAGCTATTGAAATGATGGGACAAAGGTCTAATGATGCTGCGTCCATGGCGGACAGGCTTGAGAATACCAGATTCTGTTTTAAGGTTTCTGCTTTTTACTTTTGGAGTCACCCCCGGCAATGCTCAGGGGTTCCTCCTAGGTCTGCCTGAATTACTCCTGGTGGTGCTCAGGGGACCAGATGGGATGTTGGGGATCAAACCTCAGTCAGCCGCATGCAAGGCAAACACCCTACTTGCTGTACTATCACTCCAGGCCACCAGATTCTATTTGAGAGGGAAGAAGCTTGGGAGAGCTTCCCAGAAGAGGTGAGAATGGATATGGAACCCTGAAGAGACAGAAGGAAGCACTCCTAAGACAATGAAGAGTATGCCAGGCAAAGGAAGCCTCAGCGAGAGGGAGTTGGAGGGAGGATGGCTGGTCTGAAAATTGTTTCAGCTGGTTTGGTGTTTGTCACATGGGAAACAGGTCAGTTGAGGAGCAGAGGTGATGGAAGCAGGCTTTGAGAGAAAGTGGAGAGCCACTAAAGGTTGGAAAGGGAGATGAGAAGAAGTTTCTGGAGGGCCAAGAGGAACTATAGGGGAAGGTGCACTCCAACTTTGGTTCCAGGTTCCATCCCCGACACTGCATCTGGTCCCCAGAGCACAAGTAGATAAACTCAATACCAAAAAAAATAAATGAAAGATTCTAAACAGACAGGTAAAATGAGGACATCTATACTTTATAAAGATGCCGCCTCCCACCCTCCTTACAACCAGGCCCGTCCCCATGGTTTTCAACCACCCATCCACAGAATGGTATCATCTCCAGGTGTTAAAAAGAAAAAAGTTGAAAAACACTGCTCCCTAGCTAATCCCTGATCCAACACCATATGGAGTTTTTTTTTTTTAAGATTTATCGAGGTTCAGAGAGATGGTACAGCTGGTAATGCACTTGCCTTGCATGCAGCCTAAGCCTGGGTTCCATCTCCAGCATCCATTTTGGTCCCTGAATACCAACAGGAGTAAATCCTGAGTACAAAGCTTGTAGCCCTGAGCATCACCAGGTGTGGTTTCAAACTAACAAACAAAAATGATGTTCACTCCTACCAATAAAGCCTGCCTATTTTATGTGTTCAATAAACATTTGATGAATCAAAAGGTATAGTCCCTTTCCCTGTATTTCTGAATAAGCACTAAATAAAGCACTCTCCGGATTGCCTTTGTAGGAAGTGTAGCTACAAGGCCACCTGCCCCTCGAGGTGTTGCAGGTGTGGCTGCGGTGCCCAGCTGCATTGGCAGGTGGCAGACAGGAGATAGGCTTTGTCTACACCTCCCAGGGCTCTGCCCTGTGGGCCCTGGATGGTGGATGGTATGACATAGGAAAAGACTGGGCCCCCTGGGATGAACCCAGAGCCATGGCAGAGCCTGGCAAGCTACCCGTGGTGTATTCGATATGCCAAAAAACAGTAACAATAGAGATGAACTGGACAAGGGACAGACCAGATGCACAGCTGCGCTGCCCGGCCCACGTGGAGCAGCCCATGGAGTCTCTGAGGGAATCGGCTAGTCCCCGGCCGAGACCAACGTAGCTCCTAGGGTAAAGCAGTCATGTGGGGGGAAGCCACGCTGGCCGGAATTGGAGCAGGGATTTGGGCTCCTCCCTCCTCCATGCCGGTGGGCGTGGCTACGGGCTCCCCAGCCTCCACAACCAGATGAACCGGACAAGGGAGCAGACCAGAGCACAGCTGTGACAGTGCGCAGCTGCGCAAAGAGGCTTAGATAACAAAGTAGGCTAGGACCAGGTCCTTCCCAGGATCTTTCACATCTGTACACCATAATGATCATTGTAGTTGTAACAAACTGGGGAGGTTGATGGGGAATGAGGAACTATAATGTCACACTAGAACTCACTACTGAATATACACATAGATAATTGCATCAGAAACCGTAAGGCAAGTCACAAGGTGTAGGAGAAGAGAGAGAGAAATACAGAGACAGAAATAGAGATAGAGAGAAAGATGAGAGACTCAGGACGCATGGGGGAGAGCCTGCCATCCGGCTCTCCCTAGCTCAGCTGACCATGAGGCTCCCAGGAGGCAAGATGGGTTTTTGGGAGTGGGCCCATCACCTCTGTAGGGCCTCGGAAGCAGCCGGATGAGACTCACTCACCAGAATAGCCGCCATTATCACGGTCCGGACCCCACAGCTCATCAGAACCCACGCAAGAGAGATGCTGATCTCAAGACCAGCTCAGAGCAGCGGAGTTCGAGCCCAGGTAGGCGGCTCTCGGAGGCGGAAGTCACCAGGTGTTCCTGGAGATGGAGCTGGGGTCCCCATTCCCCTCTCTGACCCATCCCAGAGGCCTGGTGGCCCCACCCATGAACTGCCTCAGGGCTCTCGGCCATGATGCAGAGACTCAGACGCACAGGGGAGAGCTGCCATCCGGCCTCTCCCTAGCTCAGCTGACCATGAGGCTCCCAGGAGGCAAGATGGGTTTTGAGGAGTGGGCCCATCACCTCTGTAGGGCCTCGGAAGCAGCCGGATGAGACTCGCTCACCATAATAGCCGCCATTTTCGTGGTCCGGACCCAGTACATCAAACTAGTGGAACCAATCATGTTCTAGAATATATTACAATCTACAATGTGTAAGAAAAGGAAGTGAGAAGGAGAGAGAGAGAGAGAGAGAGAGAGAGAGAGAGAGAGAGAGAGGAGATAAAGAACCTGCCATGGAGGCAGGCTGGGGAAGGGGGAGGGAGGTGGGGACATTGGTGATGGGAGATGGGCAGGGGTGGAGGGATGGGTGTTGGAACACTGTAGAACCAAAATTCAAACATGAACATCTTGTAATTGTATATCTAACGGTGGTATAATAAAATATTAAAAATAGAAGAAGTGTAGTCATAGAGAGGAAGAGGTTTGCTCAAGATCACAAAGCACCCTGGGACTCCCTTATCATTCCACTGGGATTGAGGGGGCAGAGGGATATAGAGAAAACCCAGGCTATGTTTTAACTTAGGTAAGAATTCCTAGGATTTACTTTTCATACCAAGATTCGGAAGACCAAGCACACCTATTACCCACAGAACACCAGCTCCTTGTCTACTCCTGTCAGGAGCAGCATTGAATCTGGAGTTTCCTCTTAGGCTTGCAGCCTTTGACTCTCCTTTTGGGATGCCAGTAGGAGGTACATTAAAAACTAATAGATTCGTGGAGGGGCCCGAGCGTATAGCCTAGCTGGGTTGGGGCTTTGCCTTGCACCGGCTGGCCTATGCCGGCCTGGGTTAGATCCCCGTATCCCATAGGTTCCCCCGCGAGCACCGCCAGGAGTAATTCCTGAGTGCAGAGCCAGGAGAAACCCTGAGCATACCGGGTGCGACCCAAAAGCAAAAAAAAAAAAAAAAAAAAAAAAAAAAACCTCATAGACTTGTGGGTCGGCGCTTTGCCTTACATGCAGCCGACCTGAGTTCAATTGCCGGCATCCCATATACTCCCCAGAGCACTGCCAGGAGTAATTCCTGAGTGAAGAGCCAGGAGTAGCCCCCTGAGTATCGCCAAAGTATAAACCCCCAAAAAAAAAAAAAAAAAAAGCTGGACTGGCTGTGGTTCAAGGCCACCGTGGTCGGTTGTCCTCTGAGTTCTGGGCGCTAACATGGATCTGGGCTAGTGCCTTTTAGCTCAGATTCTGAGCCAGATTCTACTGTGTGCTCTAGACTATATAGTCTTAGCTTTGAGCTGAGTTCTGAGTTCCAAGCTTTGGGCCCTTGAACTCTGGATTCCAGACTAGGGCCAAATAGTCTCGCCTCGGGGGCTAGAGCAACAGTACAGTGGGTAGGGGGTGCTTGCCTTTGCACGCGGCCAACCTGGTTCGATCCCCAGCATCCCATATGGTCCCCTGGAGCACTGTCAGGAGTAATTCTGAGTGCAGAGCCAGGAGTAACCCCCTGAGCATCGCTGTGTGACCCAAAAAAAAAAAAAAAAAAGTCTCAGCTCAAGATTCTGAGCTCTATTCTTTGCTTTGATTGGACTTCTGATCCTGACCAAGTTATGCTCTGGGTTCTCAATTCTGAACTGAACTGGCGGGATGGGCTTCTTTGGGCTTTGGGTTCTAAGCTCTTGACTGGACTTTGAGGCTGGTTGATCTTAAGTGGTAAGCTGCCTTCTGAACTCTAGGTTCTGGGCTTATATTGAGAGGGAGAATAGCAAATTCATTTTCCACTTGTTTTGTGTTATTTGGGTGTTGCATCTAGCAGTGTTGGGGACTATTCTTGCCATAGCTCTCAGTACTCAGAAGCCACTCCTGGCAAATTCTTAGAACAATGTGGTGTTGGGGGATTGAACCCAGGGCTCTCTCTTGCAAAACATGAAAACATGGGCTCCAGACCATTCAGCCATCTTCCTGACCCTTAGCATCAAATTATTTTTTCAAATTGGTGCACTTATTAACTTATGGGACCGTGGCTGGGGGTAGTGGGGACTAGACCAGCAATGCAATCCTTAGGCTTATTCCTGGTTCTGTTCTCAGGAATCACTCCCGGTGGCTGGGAGTTGAAATGGGATTGGCTACATAGCACTAAATTTTTAAATTTTGGGTCACCCCCACCAATGCTCATGGGTTACTTCCAGCTTAGCACTCAGGAATTATTCCCAGTGATGCTAGGGGACTATATGGGGGATTCCAGGGATCAAACCTGGATCACCACATGCAAGCAAGCACCCTACCTCCTCTGCTATTGCTCTAGCCCCAGCAATGAATTATTAAGCTTCTCTTCTCATCTCCTCCTCTTCCTAGAGACTTGTAGCTTTTCCTCCTCTTCATAGCCAAAAGGGTCACAGTGAAGGGGCAGTAGCTTCCCAGGCCACTGGGAAGAAAAGGGTAAAGGGCAGGGGAAGTGTCTCTCACACAGCCAGAATCCATCCTACTTGTTATCCAAGGCCTTCCCAGAAAACAGGGAGTATAACTACTGCCTGGAACCAGTGAAGAGACATGGGGGGCCAGCATGGACCAGAGACTGCGGCTGAGCGGGTCCCTCTCCTCCTCCCCTCACCCCAACTTCTGGTCAACCCAGGTGCTAAGCCTGGTGCTCTAAACCCGAGGGATGAGATAATTGCTGAAACTCTGCTCCTTACCCTGACTACCCCTCTCCTCAAAATAGACTGTTCCAGGGCAAGAGAGAAGTCAGCATGCTGAGTGTATGCTTTGCATGTGGGGGGCTGGGTTCGATGACCCACTTCACATGAACCCTGGAGCACCCTCTGAGTCAAGAGTAGCAATGACCGGCAGCCGGATGAGACTCGCCCACCACACTAGCCACCACCTTCGCTGTCTGGACGCTGGGATACTACCTCACGACCAGATTAACAGAGCAAAACCAGTTCGAACATGTTGCGCCGCCGCTACGGCCGCAGTTCATCAAAATAGTAGAAACAGTAATGTCCTTTAATCCACTGCATTCTCCGATGTGCAGGAAAGTTTGACGGGAGGGAAAGATAGAGAGGAGAGAGAAGACATACAGAACCCGCTAAGTAGTTGAGGTGTGGGAGGGGGAGGAGGTGGGGACATTGGTGATGGGAGATGAGTTTGGGTGGAGAGATGGGTGTTGGAACACTGTGGAACCAGAACTCTGCATGAGCATCTTGCAATTGTATGTCTAAAATGGTGCAATAAAATTTGAGGAAAAAAGAATTATACAAACCCCCAAAAAAAAAAGAGTAGCAATGACCCCAACACACATACACCCAGCACCAGCAGGTGTGACACCCCCCCACCCCCCGAAATGGACCATTGCACATTTTACTCCCCTTCTGAGGGGTCTTCTCCTTTGTGTCTGCTCTGGAACCTTCTTCCCAGCAGAACTCTCCACAGTTCACTCTGTGGTGCTGCAGCCTCAACCTCCTTCCCAGAAGATTCTCTAAGTTGGCCTCGACTTCCCTCCCCCGCTCCACCTCCCTGACTCCCCCTCCCCAGCACCATGAATGCCAGGCCACACACATGCCACAGACTCCAGTGCAGGGGCAGGGAATGCCTCTGTGGGAAATAGTGCTTGGAAGGAATCATTTTAATTGTCTTATGTCACGTCACTGGCCATGGAACAAACAACAAACCTGGTGAGCAGGATGCTTCCCCGAGTACATCCAGTTCCCAGCTTGACTCTCCACCCTCAGATTCTTTCTTCCCCTCAGAAACCCACAAGAGAACACCTATCGCTTCCACACCAGGCAAAATCTCCATCAGACTCCAGGCCTGAAACCTCCCCTACACCCAAGCCACTTAGCAGAATATTTCCCAGAATTCAAGCCCTTTGGAGTAGAATACCACAGCAGGACAAGTTCGCAGCCTGGGGTGAGCTGAACAATGTTGACTCTCGCCTGGTTCCTTCCTTCCTTCCTTCTTTCCTTCTTTCTTCCTTCCCTCCTTCCTTCCTTCCTTCCTTCCCTGACTTCCTTCCCTTCCTCCTTACTTCCCTCCCTCTCCTTTCCCTTCCTTTCCTTCTTTTCTTTCCCTTCCTTCTTTCATTCCTTCTTCCTCCCTTCCTTCCTCTCTTTCTTTCTTTTCTTTCTTTTCTTTCTTTTCTTTCTTTCTTTTCTTTCTTTCTTTCTTTTCTTTCTTTCTTTCTTTCTTCTTTCTTTTCTTTTCTTTCTTTCTTTCTTTTCTTTCTTTCTTTCTTTCTTTTCTTTCTTTCTTTTCTTTCTTTCTTTCTTTTTCTTTCTTTTCTTTCTTTCTTTCTTTCTTTTCTTCTTTTCTTTCTTTCTTTTTCTTTCTTTTCTTTCTTTCTTTTTCTTTCTCTTCTTTCTTTCTTTCTTTCTTTCTTTCTTTCTTTCCTTCCCTTCCTTTGGGTCACATCTGGCAATGCTCAGGAGTTACCCTGGCTCAGCACTCATGAATGACTCCTGGTGGTGCTGAAGGGACAGTTTAGAATGCTGGGGCTCGAACCTAGTCCGCTGCTAGCAAGGCAAGCATCCTGCTCTCTGAACTATCGCTTCAGCCCATTGTCTAGTCTCTCAAATCTTTCTGCCAGAGCTGGAGAGAACCTTACAGGCTGAGAGCACTCTTGCATCAGGAGGTCTGGGTACCCTTCCCAGCACTGTATGGTTACCCTGAGCACGACTGAAAAATGATCTCGCAGGTCTCAGAGATGGGGAGTAACCCCTCTAGCAATACTGGGTATGGCTCAAAAAAGAAAAAAAAAAAAAAAAAAAAGTAAGATAGTAACATATTTGACTAGAGAGATAGTATAGGGATTAAGGCGCTTGCCTTGAATGCATGTGGTCCCTTTGTATTGAAAATGGTCCCCCAAGCAATACCAAGTCTGACCCCTGAGAACGGATTCAGCAGAAAAGCCTGAGCACTGCTGAATTTGGCCCCAAAACAAAATAATACATCACTTATCACTTATCTTTCCGTTGTTCATAGATTTGCCTCGGGCGGCACCAGTAAAGTCTCCATTTGTCCCTGTCGCGGTAAATGTAGCCCAATGGCATCTGCTAGCTCCAGGTAAACGAAGAACCTCAAACCATACATTCTGTTTTTGACAAAAGAAGTCTGACCATCTCCTAGGTGGGTGACCACATGTTCTTTTGACATTCTGTGGAATCCAGTTGGTAACGGCTCTAGTCCAGTGGTCATCCCTATATTGCATTACGTGACCAGAAATGAGACATCCTTGATTCTTGATCGTCAACGGAGGTCAGAACTACAGCTTCTTCTCTCCCACTTGAGGGGAAGCATTATACCCCAAGCATGACTCTTAGATTCCTCTTTGGCTTCCCGAATAGCCTTCATCCTGTTTTCGTAGGGCCCAGGTCTCTGAGGCGATGTTAGTGCAGGAAGAATGGTGCAGTCAAAAAGTTGTGCCCCGAGCCGGAGGTTTTTTGTCTTCTTTACCACTTCCCTAGATGCTCTGAAGGTATTCCATGCTGCTCTCTTCCTCCTACGTAGTTCAGGTGCTAGGTCACTCGTCATGCTGAGTTCTCCACCTAGGTACACAAAACTGCTGCATTCAGTGATGTTCATTCCATTGAGAGTTAAATGGAGTGTCAGGAACTAGTCCATTTCTCATGAACATTGTCTTCTT
>JAJIBD010037533.1:0-15514 GCA_021461705.1 Cryptotis parvus
CTCCAGGAACGCGAAGAGCCTCAAACTGTTCATTCAGGTCATGGGAATGAGGCCTACATTGTTATTTTTTTGGCATATCAAACATAACAAGGTAGCTTTCCAGGTTCTGCAGATATGATTGTTTTTGGTTTTACTTCTATTTGTTAGTTCTCTAGTACAAGAGCAACATTAACTGTACTTAAAGGTTTTTCTTTTATTTCATCTAAGAGTTTTTTATTTGTTTTAAGGGCTTGCCTTTTCCTTTTATATTTAAAAATAGATTTTGTGTAACTATATCAAGCCCCCCTACCCCTGTCCCTTGCCCTTAATTTGATATTTTTCCATAAATCTGTTGTTTCTAATTTACTTGTTAGCTTTTACTTTTGTTCTCACTTTGCTTACTGATCTGATAACATCTTTTCATTTAATCTTTTTTATATTTAACCATTCCACCGAAAAATAGATAAAAAATTTATTGATAAAGCAGCCTGGGAAACTTCTGTCTTTGGCTATTGTTTTCTGAGTTCTTGCTTAACTTTTTGCCTATTGGATATATATATATATATATATATATATATATATATATATATATATATACATATATATATACACATATATATCCTATATCCAATATATATATCCTATATATATATAGAAATATTCTATATAATTTATATATATTCTATATATTCTCTCTCTATATATAAAATGTATGTATATCATTTTTTTCAATTTGATTATCAAGGTTGCCATTTTTTTAAATAAACATCCATGAGTTTTACTTGGGAAATTCAATAGCTGTTTTCCATTTATTTGGGCTATTCCTTGAGACTGCTCTCCTTTACTTTTTCTTTCTCACTTTGATCAATGTGGGAATCAACCATTACTTTTCTACGTTTTTGTTCAGGTTGTTTTGCTACAAAGACGAATACAAAAACAAGCCCAGCTGACAGAAAATGGAATAATGTTGTGTGAGTATCTGTTATTGTTAGATATTTCTTTTGGCTTAAGCTTGTTGTTTCCAAGAATCTATGACATTAAATGAGGGATTATTGTAGTTTTAAAGGCTGAAGGAGTATAGATAGGGTGAGCCACATTAACTCGGTGATCAATATAACCACTCCTGGGCCCAGAAATTTGCTCTTCCTTGGAACCTTGAACATTTCAACCAGGTCCTACACCCTCTGCCAAGGGTGTATCAGAATTCCTTTAGCTTCAACTTAATCCCTGAACTCACCACAGAGCGCTTAGAACAGGGCAAACCCAGGCTACTATTTGTGATTAACTGAGGTCCCAGTGGGGGGGGGAGGGAGCTTTGCTTTTAGGAATTCCTTCTTAAACTACCCTATGGCTATTTAATCAATTAAGCCTTCTTTGTTCCAAACAAAGTTTCATGATTCTAAAAATTTGGCTGACACAGTTTGGCTCCTTAGTGCTACATTTAAGATGCTAGAAGTTGGGTTCTGCTAAACCAAAATCTTTAATTCTTTTCCTGTCTTCCATTTTCTGGGTTGAGTTTATAAGGTTGGAATCCTTTGTGGACTTGGTAGGCATGGATGACTTTCTTTTTCCTTTTAGGAGAAAAAAGGTTTTAGAATTATATGCATGTATTGGAGAAACTTTTGTGATCCTGATTAATTTGGCCACTTTCCCCAGGGAATTCAACAATATTTCATGAAGGTTTTTGTCCATGTCAATGCAAACACAATTTTTAAATTACAAATTTTAATTAAAATTATAATTGTAATAAATGTAGTAAGACACATTTTTTTTCTTCCTACTGGAACCATAACTATCTTGTGGAGTCCAAAATAGAGCATGCTAGTATATAGATAGTCTTGAAGTTTGGATTTAGTTGATCAAATCATTTGTTCCTCACCACTTTGGTAAGAACATGGTGTGCTCTAATTAGTTTTCTTGATGCTGTTTGTATAAAGGATGCCCCTAGTTGGCAGATGCCATGTTGCATTTCCAAGTGCTGTTGTGGTGTGGTGGAAGGTATGACTTGGGAGAGGATTAACCTAGTTTCAATCCACAATCATTCACAGAAAAGCCATTCAAGAGTTGGTTACTTTTCCAAGATGAAACTGATAAAACTTGTGCTTCTCTTGTCTAGAAATTTTCACTTCCTAACATTCTTTGATCTATTAATGGCTAAGAGCACATGCATTTCATTATATATAATATATAATATATAATACATTTCTCATAATATATACATATATAATTATGAAATATATATATAAAAATATATCACATATAATTATATATTATATACAACCATTATGTAATTATATATACATATATAATTTCTCATAATATACATATAATACATTATATATAATACATATATAATGAGTATTTCTCATAATATATAATAATACATAATAGATATAATACATAATAATATATAATATACATTTTAACTAAAAATATGTTGATGATTAAGAGGACAAGCATTTCTTATAGTACATATACACATATATGTATAAATGTATATATATATAAGTAAAAATTGATCATCTTGAGATAACAGTATAGAGATTAAAAATGTTCTCGGCCCCACCTGCACCTCTCAGCTGACAGAACTACAAGTAGAGCCTGAGCAATGATCATTGAGGCATTTCTGGAGTTGTGTGGTTAAGACGAACCAGAAAAGTAGCTTCTTGTAGCTGCCACTTATATTGTTTGTTATGAAACGTATTGTCAGTCACTGCATCTTTTTTTCCTTTCTAGAGCGCTTGTAAATTTAGTTTTATACATGTTTAAATGAATATTGTATATTCTAAATATGCCATTAATAGCAAGCAAATTATATAAATATGTTTCTGAATTTTACCTCTGCAAAATAAAATATACATGTACAATGGCAGAGCCAGGCAAGCTACCCATGGTGTATTTGATATGCCAAAAACAGTAAATAATAATGGATTTAATTCCTAATGAATGGAGATGTTACTGGTGCCCGCCCGAGCAAATCGATGAACAATGGGAAAACAAGTGACAAGTGAAGTGATAGAGATATACTGCTGCAAATTTGTTCATGACTGGCTTTCAGTCATACAGTGTTCCAACACCCATCCCCTCCACCAGCGCATTACTTCCCACCATCAATGTCCCTTGATTTCCTCCACTAGCCTACTTCTATGGCAGGCACTTTGCCTCTTCTCTCTCTCTCTCTCTCTCTCTCTCTCTCTCTCTCTCTCACACACACACACACACACACACACACACACACTTTCTCTCTCCTTGCATTATGGTTTGTAATACAGGTACAAACCATTATCAGTTATCACGCATCTTTAATTTATTTTTTTGTATCTTTAAATTATTCTGGAATGTTCAGCAAAATGTTCAGAGTACTGTCTACCAAAGCTGTAATCCATTCATTAGTAATAATATAGCAGTGAAGTTAGCATAGCTACGATGGGAAATATTTTCCATCCTGTATCATTTAATTAACTCCAACCTGGTAGCAAATTTTCATTCTGGTAGTAAACCCTGAAGTTCAATGAACTGTAAGGTCCAGCCTTACAGTTCCAGCCTTCGGAACAGGTCCAGCCTTCTGTCCTAGTCACATCACTTGTGAGGCTCATCTCCTCTGGGTCCTGCCCATTTCTATGCCAAATGCAGGTTTCCAGGTCCCTGTAGATGTGTGTATGTGTGTGTGTGTGTGTGTATGTGTGTGTGTGTGTGTGTGTGTGTGTGTGTGTGTGGCGTGGGGGGGTAGGACTGAGGGTACCAGGACGGACGGTACCAGGATGGAGGGGACCATGCCATGATTTGTGGGTTCTGCCCCTCTTGACCCCCTTCTGGACCACTTGCTTGGACCTGCGGAGGAAGCAGTCACAGGAGGGGAGGAGACGAGTGTGGGACTAATCTGCCGCTTTCACGGGAGCTGTGACGCCTCCAGTCACCTCCTCCTGTACTTGCTCTGAGAGTCTCCACCCAATAGCTCCCAGGATTTCCTTCAGCCCTGAGGAGTCGGCACTGTAGTGGCCTTAGCTGACAGCGGTGGCTCCTGCCGCCTTGCTCTCTGGCAGCCCGCTGCTCCTGCCCCTTGCTCCACTCTCTCTCTCCCTTACATTTTCGCTGCTCCCCAGGTCTCTCTCTTGTTGTTCATTGTTCCATTTCTCCTGCTTTGCTCTTTCTGCTCTCTCTCCCAGCACCGCGGCTGGAGCCTCTTCTGCCTCCACCTGGCATTCAGGCTCAGCTTGAGGCTGGGGGTAGCGGTGGCAGCACCTCTTAGCTCACTAAGCTGGTTAGCGGTGATCAATCCTGGGATCCTTGTTCCGCAAGTCTCAGGGATTCATTTGGTGGGCAAACGGGAAAAAGGCAGCATGGGTCAAAGCATCTTTCTCAACAAATGCTCTGTCACTTATTCAAGTGCTCAAGGACCTCTTGCCCGAGTCCCCTGACTCAGTCCTTGTCTTCAAGGTCGTTCCCATCCTGAGTCCTAAAGATGCCACCATGCTCAAAGCCCGCTTTCAGGCTGGAAAGTGCTCCCTGGGGCAATAGAACAATACTTCTACCAAGAGCCTTTCAGTGACACTTATTAGAAACTACAGAATCTCCATAAAACAAACAACAGACCCCACAAAACCCTTCAGACTTTAGTAATAAAACTAGGGGAGGGTGGATAAAAGGGCCTATGGATGGACAGTGATTTATATTGGTACTGTAGTGGTGAGGGGTGTGGTAACATTGTACTCTAAAACAGAAACATTTACATTCTTGTAAATGCTTTCAATACTTTTATTTTTTATTTAGTAAAATATTATACTAATATTTTATTTCAATAAAAATACTTTTAAAAAGCCAAGTAGATAAATTAAACCTAGCCAGTGGGAGACCACTAACATCCATCAGTTATAATTCAGAAAAATCCTAAGATGAAAGCATCTTGTATTCTACATGAAAGATTTGACAGTTTCAAGAAGATCTCTGTTTAAAGCAAAAAAGGAGAAAAGACAAAGGCAATTTAGAAGTATTTGGTGACTACACAACCCAGATGTTATTGAAGTTCCAGTTATCTTTTGGGGAATTATTAATTTTTTCAGTGAAGATGAATAAACTTCAATCTCTCTAGTTGATGCCTTCATAATATGGAAAGAATATTAAACTAAACTCTCAAAGGGAAGCATGGCTAAATAAAGTGTTACAAGAGCTTTGGAAAAGAGAGGCACAATTTGTTTGTGGAAAAAGCTAATATTCATTTGTATCACTTGTGTCACTTGTCTTTCCTAAGTTGTTCACTCATTTGCTCAAGCAGGCATCAGTAACATTTCCATACATCCTGGGTCAACATGCTAGTAGCCTAAGGACATCTCTGCTCTTCAGGAACATAAAGAGCCTTAAACCATTCCATCGGTCATGGGAATGAGGTCTATAATTGTCAGTGGTATTTCTACACCAAATACAACACGGGTAGCTTTGCCAGGCTCTGCCATGCAGGTGGGATACTAATACTAACTACAAAAAAAAATAACATTTCCAGAATTCTGACTAGAATGATCAGTCCTTGGGTGTCCAACTTAGAGTTTTATTCCTAAGCGATAATGGGAACTTTGCCCCCGATTTCTGGATCGATGGGTCCAGAGCCGTAATTTGATATTAAATTTTAGCTACCAGTTAATGGGAATTAAATTCTTCTGATTTTTTCCAGAAAGGAGGTATATTGTTTTTTAACCAGGAAGAGAAAGAGACATAGAGCACACACACTGTGCTTCTTTGATTTTTAATCTGAGGTACGAAAGCACATCTACTCTTAGAAATGTACTGATAAAACACAACAAGTAGTAAGGGAAGCAATTACTTGAAATTCTAGTGGGCAAAAAAGGAACTTGTTTATAAAGTTTATAAAATAAACTTCTTATTTTAGAAAATAAGAATTGATTTCTAAGTTTGGGGTCACCTCTGTCAGGGTACTAAGAAAAGTTATAGATGATCTTAGTTCATAATGGAAGTACAGAGTCATGGAAATAGTAGTAGAGAGGGTGAGTAAGTGCCAAGTGTAGTGAGAGTAGAGCCAGCCTGTAGACAGCCTGTTACCACCCTGATAAAGGTGTAATTGGTTATGATAGTAAAGAAACAAGTGGGTTAGTTCTCTAAGTATACATAAGTTAGACTGTTCAGTTTAATTTCAGTTGAGTTCAGTGTTTTTACACCTTTGATACATTATACTGCCATTTCAAATCTTTTCCCTTTGGGTCACACCCGGAGATGCTCAAGGGTTACTCCTGGCTCTGCACTCAGGGAACTACTCTGGCGGTGCTCGGGGGACTATATGGGATTCAGGGGATCGAACTCAATGGGGCTGCATGCAAGGCAAACGCGTCTCACCCTTTGGATCATTGCTCTCGCCCTCCCTGTCATTTCAAATCTTTAATCAAAGATCTTTCAGCCATGTAACCTAATCAAAGCTACATGTGATGATTAGGTTTCTACAAAACTGTCCCTGACCAATATCTGGCAAAAATCTCATTTATCTTGACTTGAGAACGCCAAATACAGGGATAGAATGTAGCACTGACTGTAAGGTTTAGCAATAGTTCTCTGGCTTCCACACATCGGGAAACTATATTTAATACATTCTTGATTTTACAATAACCTATCAATGATATCAGTCTTTACCAGAGGTAAGAATTCCACTTTTAGGTGAAATAGTGGAAAGTCCAGAGAGCTGGTAGCTGACTCGCTATCCACACAGCTATGAGTGACTCCTTGTTTGAGACAAATCCTGGGTCTGTTGACTTCATTGACTCTCCTTTAGAAAGTGATTAGAAAGAAAGTGTAAATCAATAAGTATATAAATTATCCGCTATGTACTCTAATGACAGAATTAGGTTCAAAAGTATTTAGTACTTCAGAGTAAATTTATTCAGATAACATTTAACAGATATGTTTGTGAGCTCCATGAGTTTGGTTCCACATGCAGCTGCACAGGTCAGTGACTTTTATCAACTGTGTAAGTTCAACATGATAGAGTAGTGTGGACACAGCTGTCCCCAAAGGGAAAGGAAATTGAGCCCATTATTCTATTTCTGGCAATTAGTTTAGTATACTTTAAGTAATTTAGTTTAGTGGCTCCCAGTGAAGGTTTAGTACTCTAAACAAGAAGACAAATTATCTTCAGTTCTGTCAAGTGGAGGCTGTGAGTATTTGGGCAGCACACATCTATCATGCGACAAAGACGTGCAAAACTAGACTTGTGAAAAGACTCATTTTCCCATGGGTATTTTAAGTGTTTTATCTTGTTTGAGTTCCACCCCTAGATGCCTAGGTTTCCTGTATTAGACCTCAGGAAAATGGCTATCATTTAAGAAATAGTCCTCTTGGTGTGATGTTGCATTGTATACACATAATTTTTATCATTAACAGTGTTTTAAAATAAGTTGCTTCTAAACATATCGTAATTTTATATTATTACTGAGAGAGGCAAAAATTAAAACTGATAAGTGAATGGTTATAATTGTCAGATCTGGATAAAAAAGCTGGAAGCAAAGAATATAGTGTTAATAAAAGAATAGGAAACTTCTCAAATAAGTTGGTTGAAGCATTCTAAGAGTTGCTTCAATGGCTTGATCACAGATTATAATAACCTACTATGTAGCGCTGATCCAGAGACAGACATGGGGCAGAGCTGCTTCTGGCTCTCCTCCTGTGCCCAGTCGCTCATGAGGCGCTTGGGGAGGGGATAGCAGGTTCTAGCTCGGCAGATTCTAGCCCTGGCCTGCCTCCCCCAGCAGTGCCTCACAATAAGTTTTCAGACGACCCCACTCCATGAGGGCCTCCATTTTCCACACCCAGACTTCCCTCTCAGAACTCCACCCAGCAGATCAGTCCTACCATAGCTTGGCTCATCGAAGATCCACCCCAAGCTGCAGTCTTTTTATACGGCTCCAGGTATGCTGATCCAGAGATAGACACATGGGGCAGAGCTGCTACTGGCCCTCCCTGTGCCCAGTCGCTCATGAGTGCTTGCCAGAGTGGTAGGTTCTATCCCTGGCCCGCCTCCCAGCAGAGCCTCACAACAAGCCAGACGACCCCCCCACTCCATGAGGGCCTCCATTTTCCACTATCCAGACTTCCCAGGTCAGAACTCCACCCAGCAGACCAATCACAGCCCGGTTCATCAATAAATGCTGTATTTTGAGATAAATTACAAGAGTATGCTACCCGCACGCAGAGTTCCCCCGGCAAGCTACCCATGTCGTATTTGATATGCCAAGATACCAGTGCACAATTATAGACCTCATTCCTACGACCTGATGGAATAGTTGAGGCTCTTATAAAACCCTGGAGCAAGCAGGTGCCCCTTGGGCTCTACTTGCATGAGACAGGTCATATGGAGATAAAAAGTTACTGCCCGCCCAGCAAATCGATGATGAACGGGAAGACAGTGACAGTGATATAATAACCTAGAAGTAATGGAATATAAATTAAATGAAGGTAAATTAAAGAAAAAATTTCATACAGAGGAAACATAAAGAATAAAACCCTATGAAGTGGAAACGTTGAAACAAGTCTGACTAACTTTAAGTTCTTGCGTGACTGTGATCACTAGGTACCTTCAGTGTTATGCAGTTCATGTTTGTGTCTCTCTCCCATGGAAGAAAAGTATGTTCCTGGAGTGAGAGGGGTGGCTCCTTAATAAAATCAGCAGCCCCAGTTCACAGCATCTATGTGAACTTATATCCCACCCCTGGTTTCATCTCCTACGCCTGACTGGTTACTTCTATGTAAATCAGAATTCAGGCAACCTCTGGTTATTCCCTATGCAAATGAGAGATGGTTATAATCAACTAAAAATCTATGTAAAGATAAAATGAGGTATGTTGGAGAGTGTCCAATCTGGGAATTCGATTATCCTCTTTCACGCTTTCTTCCTGCTGACAGAAATTCATTTTATGCTCAGAAAGAACTCAAGAAGGCTACCAAAGCGCTGCATAAATAGACATGCAATCTAGGAGGAAATAAGCTGACATCTTGACCGTCATAAGTCAGGTCACCAAAGTACTTCAAAGACAGGACATTTATTGGATCCATGAGAGTAAGAGAAGTGGACACTCAAACTGGCCATGTGGATCTCACCGGTGACTTCTTTGTCCTTTAAGAGAATTGAAAGAAACTTAATGACATGGAGTTTTTGAATGAGAGTCTTAAAGTAGTGTAATAGTGGAACTCTGAAGACCTTCAGAAAAAGAGATCTTTAAGGAGCCTAGGCACCTCATAAAAAACACCCGGCATTTACATGAGGAGTTCCATACTCACCTTGAAGTTTGAAAATTGCGTTTAGGGTCCTATCTGATCAAAGATTGACAGAGTTACTGTGCCTTCTTAGAGAGGTGCAGTACATACAGAGATCAATCCGAAAGTGGATTTCTGCGATATTTGATAGCTCCTTGAGGTGTTGCAGGTTTGGCTGCAGTGCCTGGGCCAAGTGCTAATAAATGGCAGATTGGTGAGACAGGCTTGTCTATTACCCAGGGCTCTGCCCCATGGGCCCCTGGGATGCATGATAGTCTCCCATAAAAAAGACTGGGCCCTGGGATGAACGCAGAGCCACGGTAGAGCCTGGCAAGCTACTCGTGGTGTATTCGGAGCATGCCCAAAACAATAATTATAATTGACCTAATTCCCAATGAATGGAGAGATTACTGGGAGTGCCCACTCAAGCAAATCGATGAACAATGTGGGAAGACAAGTGATACAAAGTGATGAGGTGGAACACCTGAAAAAGCACGCAATCATAGAGTAAAATTAGTTTTTATGATAAGAAAGAGTTCTTAGCCACTTCCTTGGGGAGGGGTGGGTGTTTGGTAGGGAATTTAAAAATTGTATAGGCTGGGTTGTATTCTAAGTACTTGTCTAACCAGAAGTTCAGTTATACTGAAATGTAAGCAGAAAATATTTTTTTTACTCCAAACAGTACCAGTAACATTAACTCCAACTAGCCTTTTTCTGTGCTTTTGATTTGACTCTAAAAAATGTAGGGAAATTGGTGGTGATAAAAAAGCTGAATTCCCTGATTAAGGTAACTAAGCTATCTGTAATCAGGAAGTAGCACCATCAATTGTATGAAAAAGGACAGAATTAAGATTTTAAAATGAAGAGGAAAAGAAATATTAGCCATAGAGAAAGTATTCTATTCACGGTAGCCTGATTCCATTACTAACACACCAGGACTAACTCTATCTTGAAATCCATTCCCTTTGCTAAGGATTGCCCTCTTGTTGGAAGTATTTTCTTATTAACTTATATAGCAGAAACTCTCGAACTTAGAATATATAACTGGGATCTGTTAGCAAATGAGAAGTTCCAAATTTTGTGCCACACAGCACAGTGGTGTCTTTGTGGCCAGACATTTTAATTTCCTGCATGCCAGCTGGTAGAGAGGCTGGGCTGTGGACCTCCTCAGCTTCAGGGGGAGATATGTGGTAATATGTTGGAGCATGCCACAGCTGTGGGGTAAAATGTTGCTCACCCTAAGGTAAGTTTATAACCCCTTCCAAATTACTGTTTACCGATGTGGGAGAAAAGGACTCCTGGCATATCCCAACAATTGGCTTTTGGCAATAGCTCAATACCAATGAAGTGTTAAAAAGACACTGCTAAAGTTTCAGCATCCTATGGAGGGTCTGAGCTGAGAAGGAACTTAGCCATGTGGGTCACACACATGGCCTTCGGTGAACTCCCAGGGAAGACTCAGTGGGGCCGTAAGCTTTCAGGTACGAGTTAGTTAAGGAAAGAGAGTCATTTTATCAAGCTATTTCCAAGTCACTGAGAGACTCTTGGAGCCCAAGGTGATAGTGCTATAATTTCTGCTTTTTTATGTCCCTGTGATTTATATATAGGTGGGCCCCTTTAATTGGTGAAAAGAAATCTGCATGCAGAAACAACAGCCTCTCTCTTGCTATTGGTTATAATACAGTATTTGTTAAATCAGCAGTTTAAAATGATTTGATGATTGATCATGCTACAAGGACAAATAATTACTGCCACTAGCGTGATATTTATATTCCTGAAGGTTTAGAGGTTGCAGGCTGGCACCTCACCGAGTGAATAAGTGATATCAAGAGTGCCAGCGCAAAATTTTGCAAAAAGAAAAAAAAAAATAAATATTTTCCTCAAAGGACCCCCTCTCTTTGGAAAAATGCTCCAGATTTAACTCTTGTGCCTCAGTCCACTTTTCTTTCACAGTGTGCCACCTGCATTTGTCCTCATCAATCACTGACACCAGACCTCAGACAGGCTCGTGGGTTTTCCTCTAGGAACTCCATGCCTGGCTGGAAAAAGTCTGGAACAGGCCAAGAATTTTTTAAACACAGTGGTGGTACAACCTGTCTCTTTTCTGCTTATACAATTTCTTAAGCAAAAGAGTCAGTTTTACTCTCTTTCTTTACTTCTCTACAAACAGGTGGAACAGAGGTGTTTCAAGAGGAGCCTGCTTGGGCAAATTTTTGTCACATCTCCCTATTCTCCTGCCTCCTCCTTGTCCCTAAATTCTCTAAGTTCTAATGCCTTACGCCGTGCTGAAGACAGTTGAGTTCTTTTCATTATCCTACATGGGCTTGGTTGAATACTGCTTCAACCATCAGAGTACCGTTTTCTGTCATTATTTCAGTGTTGCGTATGGAATATTTATGGCCACCCTTCCCATTGTGACAACCAAGGGGGGAGTGTAGGGCAAAAGAGTGAACCCTTGAGGAATGGAGGTGTTGGCTGGTCCTATTTTCCCCCTTCTCTTCATATGCAAACTGGGTGCAGGCACATTTTTAAACCTCTCAGCAGGAATTGCAAAGTTTCCCTGGTCATCACTAGCAAAAACCCAGCAAACATTCCTAGTAAATATTAGTAATGCTGCCGTTGGCGACCGGCATGAACCTCGACTCCCCGTGAGGGCTGGGGTCTGCTCTTGAGGGAACTCGAAATGCTTCAGCTTATTCAAGTAAAAATGCTGAGACGCAGCCCGGATCCCAGCTTCCACCAAATTAAGGTCCGTTAGAGAATCAACCGTAATGCCCATTGAGAATAGAAGGTCAGAAGAATTCTTAACAGAATTGATGATGGATTTGTTCTTATTCAAATGATTTAAATTGGACTTTTAAAAGTAGCTGTTTCTAAATAAAGCAATTCGAGAATGATATAATTGATCTCTCCTTTGTCCGTCCACATTAGATAAAATATCTGGGTGGACCTTTAAGTAGTGTAAGGAACCCTTGGTCTATTGGTAATAAGTTCAGAATCCAACAAAAGATTTCACTTAGCTTCTTTTCTTGAAAATAATGGTATAAACCCTTCTTCAGACTAGAGAGAGGAAATCTGCCTATCTGGCTCTGACTTCTACTTTGAATTAATAGCCAGACAGACACCATCATACCAGCTTAAGAAAATAAGTGCTACTCTTGGATCTTGGTTATAACAATCACCTAAAAGTCCAGGCTAAGAATGCCCTTCTTCCTTAGCAGTTTAGGGAATCTTACAAAAAAGCGATACCCTTTGCTTTATTATGTCCTTTTAGAGTTAAAAAGATCCGATGAAATACATAATAATATCTGATTTTCTTCTGTAATGACCATAGATGGAAGTCATACATATATTAAGTCCATATCTCTGTTCGAAGAGAATGGAGATTCTGCAAGTTCCATTTTAGGTAAAGTTAGCAGAAACCATTTTTTAGTTAACTATATATTATGATATGTATATGTGTGTATGTATGTGTATATATATATTATATATATATATATAGGTATGTCATGATTCCTACTCTAATAAGAGTTCTGTAAGTCTGCCCTCGCACATATTAGTACTACACTACCACCGAAAACGGCTCAGTGTTTTCTCTCTTTGCTATATTTAGGCATTGCAGTTTACAAAGCTGTTACTAACAGTTTCAGGCATTCTCAAAAAATTCCACCTACAAACCCTACCACTAGTGCCTGTACTCCTCCACCCATGAGTCAGTTTTTGTATCTCTCTCATCCTAGTCTCATGCCCCAGCCTCAGTAAGACCCTCCCCTCCAATATTCAGTAACTTATTATTGTGTGTGTGTGTGTGTGTGTGTGTGTGTGTGTGTGATTTAGATTCTCTTCTCTGTGTTGCCTGGGACACCCAACTTTTTAGCTTCTAGTTTATAAAGTTACTGACAAACGATCTAAGCATTGACCTACGTCCTTAAAAAAGGTACCTTTTTTAAATATTGTATTCTTCTCAGTTGATTTGTGTAAAAACTTTGCTTCCTTACATTACACTGCATGAAACGTGGACTGTCTGTTTATTTTTCCCTTTCTTGAGTGTCTCTTTAACAATTGCCATGATTAGCATCTTTGACAGCAGTGGGAGCAATGTTCTAAATCATTGTTGCTCAAAGTATAAATTTATCCTAGCACATTCACTTAATCTGGGGCTTATTGTAAATATAGAATCCCAAATCTATCCAACAACTATTGAATTAGAATGTACATTTTTGCAAGTTACTCAAATGATTCAGAAACACAGCACTTTTGAGAAGCATTGTAAATCTTTTTTTGGTTCAATGATTTTCTTCCAGTTGGGAGAGGAGCTGAAAAAAAAGAATCTTTTTTTCCTTTTTAAACTTCTAGAAAACATTAAACACTCCCAATTCTTAACACTACGAAGATGAAGTTAGAGACTGAAACATAGGAGCAACAAAAAGGAGCTTGATGTGAGACTCCATAGAACAGCTGGTGTTCAGAGGAAGGGCTTATACAGGACCCAGTAGACTATCAAAAGATCTTTTCCTATTAGTTTCATCTTCTGTTACTCATTTTAATAAAAATTTTTCCTTTGTATTTTATTTTATCATTATTATTTTTTTCTTTTGAGTCACACCGGCATTGCTCAGGGGGTTACTCCTGGCTCTTCGCTCAGGAATTTTCCTGGCGGTGCTTGGGACCATATGGGACTCCGATGGAACCTGGGCCTGCACAGGCTGGCTGGGCGGCAAGGCAAACACCCTACCCGCTGGACTATCACCTGGCTCTCTCTTTCGTATTTTAGTGTAGTTATTTTTTATAGACAATAACTCTCCTATAAGATGAAAAGTTTCTAGGTAGGCAAATATTCTTGCTTAGTGCGTTCTCAATGCTATCTCAGTACACTTTGATCATGGAAAATCAACTTCTTTAAATTTGGAAACATTTCCAATACATGCAATATATTTAAAGCGGTCGTGACTTAGATCTTTTGGAAGCAGTTAGGTAATGAAGAACACTGAGCACAAAGGGTGCCTTAACAACAATAGGCTTTAGATTATGGTAAAAAGTGACAATCTGGCCCTAAAGTTATCCCGTTTTTTGTCCAATGGGCCAAATCTCAAGAGGAATTATAAGAACATAATTTGGGTGGAATCTTGATTTGGGGCGCCCATGGTCTAGATGTCTATTTAATATGGTTCTGTTGCTCTAAGGATGCTTTTAAATAATAAGACTTGAGTTCAATCCTTAGTAACACACATACACACATACACACACACTACACACAGAGTTCAGAATGGCTCTCCAAAGGAAGGAATATGTTAATAGTTGGCAATAACCTGTACATACTTTTATTAAGAGGTGAGAAACCCATATTTGCTACTTGGGACTATGAGGGACAAAGGACTTGCCACATGTGGAAACAAACATACGGAAAATAATTTTATCTGTACTGAGATTGAGGAAGGTACATATCAGTTATCAGGAATGCACAGATCTTTTAGAGTTGTTGATTTCAGGAACTAGCAAAGATCTAATCAAATTCAAATTTTCTAACTTCTGGTTTACTCAATAAATCAAACAGGTAAAGCAATGATATATGAGAGTTTGAAATAGCTTATTTACATTAAATTTTATAACTTGTGTAAAGAGTCACATGACTTAGGCCCACTATTCTCATTTCCAGGTGAATGGGGTGTGTTCACAATTTGAATTGTAGTGCAAAAAATTAGAAATGAGAATTTTGTCATGTGAAATACAAGAAGAAACATGCAACTTTGTTTCACTGCAAGATAAAGGCAGGGAGGTAAGATGACATTTAAAGGTTTAGATAAATTACTGTATACATCATCCTCAAAAACAGGTGGCTGGGTAGGAATTTTTATCCCAGTTTCATGGAAGCATACGCTTCCTTTTAAAGGAGAGTTGTAATTACAAAAAGGTGCAGTTAATACAAAATAAGAACTGTACTGGTTTTACCAGCATGAAATTTAATTTATAGCCCAAGGCAAATTTGTCACTTAATTAGCAATTCTGACACAGGTAAGGAGGAAGACAGCTGCTTTCTAGACATTTCATGCCTCACTAGTCCCCCGGTAACCAGATGGCATTGTTGTTGCCAGTGGATGAACCAGAGAAGATGGGGAAAGGCTCTGTTGCCACCCAA
This sequence comes from Cryptotis parvus, assembly GCA_021461705.1. Taxonomy (NCBI): domain Eukaryota; kingdom Metazoa; phylum Chordata; class Mammalia; order Eulipotyphla; family Soricidae; genus Cryptotis; species Cryptotis parvus. Next base: position 15,365 of record JAJIBD010037533.1, read on the forward strand.
CTCCTTGAAATAGCAAACTTGAATTAGAAATTTCACAGGAGCAATCTCTCTTCTGTTGTCACCCAGGGGAGTCTGGGAGAGGGGCTATGTGGAGCTGAACAACGCCTCTTTCTGTCCTCACAACTTGTCTGAGGAAGGCTCAAAACATTG
>JAJIBD010037534.1:0-15250 GCA_021461705.1 Cryptotis parvus
CTCCAGGAACGCGAAGAGCCTCAAACTGTTCATTCAGGTCATGGGAATGAGGCCTACTATTGTTATTGTTTTTGGCATATCAAACACAACAAGGTAGCTTTCCAGGTTCTGCAGATATGATTGTTTTTGGTTTTACTTCTATTTGTTAGTTCTCTAGTACAAGAGCAACATTAACTGTACTTAAAGGTTTTTCTCTTTTATTTCATCTAAGAGTTTTTATTTGTTTTAAGGGCTTGCCTTTTCCCTTTATATTTAAAATAGATTTTGTGTAATTATATCAAGCCCCCTACCCTGTCCCTTGCCCTTAATTTGATATTTTTTTCCATAAATCTGTTGTTTCTAATTTACTTGTTAGCTTTTTACTTTTGTTCTCACTTTGCTTACTGATCTGATAACATCTTTTCATTTAATCTTTTTTATATTTAACCATTCCATCAAAAAATAGATAAAAAATTTATTGATAAAGCAGCCTGGGAAACTTCTGTCTTTGGCTATTGTTTTCTGAGTTCTTGTTTAACTTTTGCCTATTAGGATATATATATATATATATATATATATATATATATATATATATATATATATATATACACACATATATATCCTATATCCAATATATATATCCTATATATATATAGAAATATTCTATATATTCTATATATATTCTATATATTCTCTCTCTATATATAAAATGTATGTATATCATTTTTCAATTTGATTATCAAGGTTGCCATTTTTTTAAATAAACATCCATGAGTTTTACTTGGGAAATTCAATACCTGTTTTCCATTTATTTGGGCTATTCCTTGAGACTGCTCTCCTTTACTTTTTCTTTTCTCACTTTGATCAATGTGGGAATCAAGCATTACTTTTCTACGTTTTTGTTCAGTGTTGTTTTGCTACAAAGACGATAAGAAAAAACAAGCCCAGCTGACAGAAAATGGAATAATGTTGTGTGAGTATCTGTTATTGTTAGATATTTCTTTTGGCTTAAGCTTGTTGTTTCCAAGAATCTATGACATTAAATGAGGGATTATTGTAGTTTCTTAAAGGCTGAAGGAGTATAGATAGGGTGAGCCACATTAACTCGGTGATCAATATAACCACTCCCTGGGGGCCCAGAAATTTGCTCTTTCTTGGAACCTTGAACATTTCAACCAGGTCCTACACCCTCTGGCCAAGGGTGTATCAGAATTCCCTTAGCTTCAACTTAATCCCTGAACTCACCACAGAGCGCTAGAACAGGGCAAACCCAGGCTACTATTTGTGATTAACTGAGGTCCCAGTGGGGTGGGGGAGGGAGCTTTGCTTTTAGGAATTCTTCCTTAAACTACCCTATGGCTATTTAATCAATTAAGCCTTCTTTGTTCCAAACAAAGTTTCATGATTCTAAAAATTTGGCTGACACAGTTTGGCTCCTTAGTGCTACATTTAAGATGCTAGAAGTTGGGTTCTGCTAAACCAAAATCTTTAATTCTTTTCCTGTCTTCCATTTTCTGGGTTGAGTTTATAAGGTTGGAATCCTTTGTGGACTTGGTAGGCATGGATGACTTCTTTTTTCCTTTTTAGGAGAAAAAAGGTTTTAGAATTATAGGCATGTATTGGAGAAACTTTTGTGATCCTGATTAATTTGGCCACTTTCCCCAGGGAATTCAATAATATTTCAAGAAGGTTTTTGTCCATGTCAATGCAAACACAATTTTTAAATTACAATTTTAATTAAAATTATAATTGTAATAAATGTAGTAAGACACATTTTTTTTTCTTCCTACTGGAACCATAACTATCTTGTGGAGTCCAAAATAGAGCATGCCAGTATATAGATAGTCTTGAAGTTTGGATTTAGTTGATCAAATCATTTGTTCCTCACCACTGTTGGTAAGAACATGGTGTGCTCTAATTAGTTTTCTTGATGTTGTTTGTATAAAGGATGCCCCTAGTTGGCAGATGCCATGTTGCATTTCCAAGTGCTGTTGTGGTGTGGTGGGAAGGTATGACTTGGGAGTAGGATTAACCAAGTTTCAATCCAATAATCATTCACAGAAAAGCCATTCAAGAGTTGGTTACTTTTCCAAGATGAATCTGATAAAACTTGTGCTTCTCTTGTCTAGAAATTTTCACTTCCTAACATTTTGATCTATTAATGGCTAAGAGCACATGCATTTCTCATTATATATAATATATAATATATAATACATTTCTCATAATATATACATATATAATTATGTAATATGTATATATAAAAATATATTACATATAATTATATATTATATACAACCATTATGTAATTATATATACATATATAATTTCTCATAATATACATATAATACATTATATATAATACATATATAATGAGCATTTCTCATAATATATAATAATACATAATAGATATAATACGTACACAATAATATATAATATACATTTTAACTTAAAAATATGTTGATGATTAAGAGGACAAGCATTTCTTATAGCATATATATACACATATATGTATAAATGTATATATATAAAGTAAAAAATTGATCATCTTGAGATAACAGTATAGAGACTAAAAATGTATTCGTCCCACCTGCACCTCAGCGGACAGAACTACAAGTAGAGCCTGAGCACTGATCATTGAGGCATTTCTGGAGTTGTGTGGGTTAAGACGAAACCAGAAAAGTAGCTTGTAGCTGCCACTTATATTGTTTGTCATGAAACGTATTGTCAGTCACTGCATCTTTTTTCCCTTTCTAGAGCGCTTGTAAATTCTAGTTTTATACATGTTTAAATGAATATTGTATATTCCAAATATGCCATTAATACAAGCATGTTATATAAATATGTTTCGTATTTTTACCTCTGCAAAATAAAATATACATGTACAATGGCAGAGCCAGGCAAGCTACCCATGGTGTATTTGATATGCCAAAAACAGTAACAATAATGGATTTAATTCCCAATGAATGGAGATGTTACTGGTGCCCGCTCGAGCAAATCGATGAACAATGGGAAAACAAGTGACAAGTGAAGTGATAGAGATATACTGTTGCAAATTTGTTCATGACTGGCTTTCAGTCATACAGTGTTCCAACACCCATCCCTCCACCAGCGCACATTTCCCACCATCAATGTCCCTTGATTTCCTCCACTAGCCTACTTCTATGGCAGGCACTTTGCCTCTCTCTCTCTCTCTCTCTCTCTCTCTCTCTCTCTCTCTCTCTCACACACACACACACACACACACACACACACACACTTTCTCTCCCCTGCATTATGGTTTGTAATACAGGTACAAACCATTATCAGTTATCACGAATCTTTAATTTATTTTTTTGTATCTTTAAATTATTCTGGAATGTTCAGCAAAATGTTCAGAGTACTGTCTACCAAAGCGTAAATCCATTCATTAGTAATAATATAGCAGTGAAGTTAGCATAGCGCGATGGGAAATATTTTCCATCCTGTATCATTTAATTAACTCCAACCTGGTAGCAAATTTTCATTCTGGTAGTAAACCCTGAAGTTCAATGAACTGTAAGGTCCAGCCTTACAGTTCCAGCCTTCTGGAACAGGTCCAGCCTTCTGTCCTAGTCACATCACTTGTGAGGCTCATCTCTCTGGGTCCTGCCCATTTCTATGCCAAATGCAGGTTTCCAGGTCCCTGTAGATGTGTGTGTATGTGTGTGTGTGTGTGTGGTGTGGGTGTGTGTGGGGGGGGGGTAGGACGGAGGGTACCAGGACGGACGCTACCAGGATGGAGGGGACCATGCCATGATTTGTGGGTTCTGCCCCTCTTGACCCCTTGTGGACCACTTGCTTGGACCTGCGGAGTGGAAGCAGTCACAGGAGGGAGGAGGACGAGTGTGGGACGAATCTGCCGCTTTCACGGGAGCTGTGACGCCCAGTCACCTCCTGTACTTGCTCTGAGAGTCTCCACCCAATAGCTCCTAGGATTTCCTTCAGCCCTGAGGAGTCGGCACTGTAGTGGCCTTAGCTGACAGTGGTGGCTCCTGCCGCCTTGCTCTCTGGCAGCCCGCTGCTCCTGCTCCCTTGCTCCACTCTCTCTCTCCCCTACATTTTCGCTGCTCCCCAGGTCTCTTTCTTGTTGTTCATTGTTCCATTTCTCCTGCTCTGCTCTTTCTGCTCTCTCTCCCTCAAGCACCGGGCGGCTGTAGCCTCTTCTGCTCTCCACCTGGCATTCAGGCTCAGCTTGGAGGCTGGGGGGTAGCGGTGGCAGCACCTCTTAGCTCACTGTGCTGGTTAGCGGTGATCAATCCTGGGATCCTTGTCTCCGCAAGTCTCAGGGATTCTATTTGGTGGGGAAACGGGAAAAAGGCAGCAATGTCAAAGCATCTTTCTCAACAAATGCTCTGTCACTTATTCAAGTGCTCAAGGACCTCTTTGCCCGAGTCCCCTGACTCAGTCCTTGTCTTCAAGGTCGTTCCCCATCCTGAGTCCTAAAGATGCCACCATGCTCAAAGCCCGTTTCAGGCTGGAAAGTGCTCCCTGGGGGCAATAGAACAATACTTCTACCAAGAGCCTTTCAGTGACACTTATTAGAAACTACAGAATCTCCATAAAACAAACAACAGACCCCACAAAACCCTTCAGACTTTAGTAATAAAACTAGGGGAGGGGTGGATAAAAGGGGCCTATGGATGGACAGTGATTGGCGATATTGGTACTGTAGTGGTGAGTGGGTGTGGTAACATTGTACCTCTAAAACAGAAACATTTACATTCTTGTAAATGTTTCAATACTTTTATTTTTATTTAGTAAAATATTATACTAATATTTTATTTCAATAAAAATACTTTTTAAAAAGCCAAGTAGATAAATTAAACTTAGCCAGTGGGAGACCACTAACATCCATCAGTTATAATTCAGAAAATCCTAAGATGAAAGCATCTTTGTATTCTACATGAAAGATTTGACAGTTTCAAGAAGATCTCTGTTTAAAGCAATAAAGGAGAAAAGACAAAGGCAATTTAGAAGTATTTGGTGACTACACAACCCAGATGTTATTGAAGTTCCAGTTATCTTTTGGGGAATTATTAATTTTTTTCAGTGAAGATGAATAAACTTCAATCTCTCTAGTTGATGCCTTCATAATATGGAAAGAATATTAAACTAAACTCTCAAAGGAAGCATGAATAAAGTGTTACAAGAGCTTGGAAGAGAGTAATAATTTGTTTGGGGAAAGCTAATATTCACTTGTATCACTTGTGTCACTTGTCTTCCTGTTGTTCATCGATTTGCTCAAGCAGGCATCAGTAACATTTCCATACATCCTGTCACATGCTAGTGTAGCCCAAGGACATCTGCTCTTCCAGGAACATAAAGAGCCTTAAACCATTCCATCAGGTCATGGGAATGAGGTCTATAATTGTTAGTGGTATTTCGCATATCAAATACAACACGGGTAGCTTGCCAGGCTCTGCCATGCAGGTGGGATACTAATACTAACTACAAAAAATAACATTTCCAGAATTCTGACTAAATGATCAGTCCTTGGGTGTCCAACTTAGGAGTTTTATTCCCAAGGATAATGGGAACTTGCCCCTGATTTCTGGATCGAGGGGTCCAGAGCTGTAATTTGATATTAAATTTTAGCTACCAGTTAATGGAATTAAATTCCTTCTGATTTTTTCCAGAAAGGAGGTATATTGCTTTTAACGAGGAAGAGAAAGAGGCTTAGAGCACACACACTGTGCTTCTTTGATTTTTTAATCTTGAAGTACGGTGTCACATCTACTTCTTAGAAATGCATTGATAAACACAACAAGTAGTATAGCTAAGAAATACTTGGAAATTTAGTATAAAAGGAACTTGTTTATAAAGTTTATAAAATAAACTCTTATTTTAGAAAATAAGAATTGATTTCCTGTTTGGGGCTACCTCTGTCAGGGTACTAAGAAAAGTTATAGATGATCTTAGTTCATAAGGAAAGTACAGAGCATGGAAATAGCAGTAGGAGAGGGTGAGTGGGTGCCGAAGTGTAGTGAGAGTAGAGCCAGCCTGTGGTGAGCCTGTTACCAATTCTGATAAAGGTGTAATTGGTTATGATAGTAAAGAAACAAGTGGGTTAGTTCTCTAAGTCATAATAAGTTAGACTGTTCAGTTTAATTTCAGTTAGTTCAGTGTTTTACACCTTTGATACATTATACTGCCATTTCAAATCTTTTTTTTCCCTTTTGGGTCACACCCGGAGATGCTCAAGGGTTACTCCTGGCTCTGCACTCAGGAATCACTCCTGGCGGTGCTCGGGGACCATATGGGGGCGCGGGGATCGAACTCGGGTCAGCTGCATGCAAGGCAAACGTCCTACCCTTTGGACTATTGCTCCCCCTGTCATTTCAAATCTTTAATCAAAGATTTTCAGCCATGTAACCTAATCAGTTACATGTGATGATTAGGTTTCTACAAACTGTCCTGACCAATATCTGGCAAAATCTCATTTATCTTGACTTGAGAACGCTCAAATACAGGATAGAATAGCACTGACTGTAAGGTTTAGCAATAGTTCTCTGGCTTCCACACATCGGGAACTATATTTAATACATTCTTGATTTTTACAATAACCTTATCAATGATATCAGTCTTTACCAGAGGTAAGAATTCCACTTTTAGGTGAAATAGTGGAAAGTCCAGAGAGTTTTGGTAGCTGACTAAAGTTATCCACACAGCTATGAGTGACCTTGTTTGGAGACAAATCCTGGTCTGTTGACTCCTCTTCATTGACTTCCTTTAGAAAGTGATTAGGAAAGAAAGCAAATCAATAAGTATATAAATTATCCGCTATGTACTTAATGACAGAATTAGGGTTCAAAAGTATTTTAGTACTTCAGAGTAAATTTATTCAGATAACATTTAACAGATATGTTTGTGAGCTCATGAGTTTGGTTCCAAGTATGCAGCTGCACAGGTCAGTGTGACTTATCAACTGTGTAAGTTCAACATGATAGAGTAGTGTGACACAGCTGTCCCCAAAGGGAAAGGAAATTGAGCCACATTGGCTCTATTTTAGCACTAGTTTAGTATACTCTACACTCTAGTTTAGTGGCTCTAGTTTAGTACTCTAAACAAGAAGACAAATTATTCAGTTCTGTCATGGAGGCTGTGAGTATTTCTGGGCAGCACACATCTATCATGTGACAAAGACGCAACCAGACTTGTGAAAAGACTCATTTTCCTGTATTTTAAGTGTTTTATCTTGTTTGAGTGTCTACTCCTAGATGCCTAGGTTTTGTATTAGACCCTCAGGAAATGGTCATTTAAGAAATAGTCCTCTTGGGTGTGATGTTGGACATTGTATACACATAATTTTATCATTAACAGTGTTTTAAAATAAGTTGCTTCTAAATATATCGTAATTTATATTATTACTGGAGAGGCAAAAATTAAACTGATAAGTGAATGGTTATAAAATTGTCAGATCTTGATAAAAGCTGGAAGCAAAGAATATAGTGTTAATAAAAGAATAGGAAACTTTCAAATAAGTTGGTCAGGGAAGCATCTCTAAAGAGTTGTCATTTGATCACAGATTATAATAACCTACCTCATGTATGCTGATCCAGAGACAGACATGGGGCAGAGCTGCTTCTGGCTCTCCCTGTGCCCAGTCGCTCATGAGGCGCTTGGGAGGGATAGCAGGTTCTAGCCTGGCAGATTCTAGCCCTGGCCTGCCTCCCCAACAGTGCCTCACAACAAGCCAGACGACCCCCACTCCATGAGGGCCTCCATTTTCCACACCCAGACTTCCCCCTCGTCAGAACTCCACCCAGCAGACCAGCCTACCACAGCCTGGCTCACCGAGATCCACCCTGCTGCAGTGTTTTTTAATACGGCCCAGGTATGCTGATCCAGAGACAGACATGGGGCAGAGCTGCTACTGGCTCTCCCTGTGCCCAGTCACTCATGAGGCGCTTGGGAGGGAGGGTGGGTTCTATCCCTGGCCTGCCTCCCCAGCAGTGCCTCACAATAAGCCAGACGACCCCCCACTCCATGAGGGCCTCCATTTTCCACATCCAGACTTCCTCATCAGAACTCCACCCAGCAGACCAGCCTATCACAGCCCGGTTCATCAATAAATGCTGTATTTTGAGATGACTACAAGAGTATGCTACCTGCGCACGCCAGAGCCTGGCAAGCTACCCATGTTGTATTTGATATGCCAGATACCAGTAACAATTCTAGACCTCATTCCCATGACCTGATGGAATAGTTTGAGGCTCTTTATGTTCCTGGAGCGGGCAGGTGCCCTTGGGCTCTACTTGCATGAGACAGGTCATATGGAGATGTTACTGGTCCCGCTCCAGCAAATCGATGATGAACGGGAAGACAGTGACAGTGATATAATAACCTAGAAGAATGGGAATATAAATTAAATGAAGGTAAATTAAAGAAAAAATTTCATACAGAGGAAACATAAAGAACAAAAACCCTATGAAAGGGAACGTTGAAACAAGTCTGACTAACTTTAAGTTCTTTAGGACTGTGATCACTAGGTACCTTCAGTGTTACAGTTCTTTATTTGTGTCTTCCCAGAAGAGGAAACAAAAAAGTATGTCTCTGAGTGAGAGGGGTGCTCCTTAATAAAATCAGCAGCCCCAGTTCACAGCATCTTATGTGAACTTATATCCCACCCCTGAGCCATCTCCCTACGTCCTGACTGGTTACTCTCTATGTAAATGAGAATTGGTGAGGCAACCTCTCTGGTTATTCCCTATGTAAATGAGAGATGGTTATAATCAACTGAAAAAATCTATGTAAAGATAAATGAGGTATGTTGAGAGTGTCCAATCTGGGAATTCGATTATCCTCTTTCACGTTTCTTCCTGTTGACAGAAATTCATTTTATGCTCTCAGGAAAGAACTCAAGAAGGCCACTGTGCTGCATAAATAGACATAATCTAGGAGGAAATGCTGACATCTGGACTGTCATAAGTCAGGTCACCAAAGTACTTCAAAGACAGATGGCTGGATCCATGAGAGTAAGAAGTGGACACTCAAACTGGCCATGTGGATCTCACCGGTGACTTCTTTGTCCTTTAAGAGAATTGAAAGAACTTAATGACATGGAGTTTTTGAATGAGAGTCTTAAAGTAGTGTAATAGTGGAACTTCTGAAGACCTTCAGAAAAAGAGATCTTTAAGGAGCCCAGGCACCTCATGTAAAACACGATGTATTTTACATGAGGAGTTCCATACTCACCTTGAAGTTTGAAAAATTGGTGTTTAGGGGTCCCTATCTGATCAGAAAGATTGACAGAGTTACTCTGTGTCTTTAGAGAGGTGCACATACAGAGACTGACCGAAAGTGGATTTCTGCGATATTTGAGATAGCCCTTTGAGGTGTTGCAGGTTTGGCTGCAGTGCCTGGCTGCGTTGGCAAATGGCAGACAGGAGACAGGCTTGTCTACACCCAGGGCTCTGCCCCATGGGCCCTGGATGGTTGATAGCCTGACATAGAAAAAGACTGGGCCCCCTGGGATGAACGCAGAGCCACGGCAGAGCCTGGCAAGCTACTCGTGGTGTATTCGATATGCCCCAAAACAATAACTATAATGGACCTCATTCCCAATGAATGGAGAGATTACTGGTGCCCACTCAAGCAAATCGATGAACAATGGGAAGACAAGTGATACAAGTGATGAGGTGGAACACTCAAAGCACGCAATCATAGAGTAAAATTAGTTTTTTATGATAAGAAAGAGTTCTTAGCCACTTTGGGGAGGGTGTTTGGTAGGAATTTAAAAATTGTATAGGCTAAGAAATATTCTAAGTACTTGTCTAACCAGAAGTTCAGTTATACTGAAATGTAAGCAGAAAAATATTTACTCCAAACAGTACCAGTAACATTAACTCCAACTAGCCTTTTCTGTGCTTGATTTGACTTTAAAAAATGTAGGGAAATGGTATGTGTTGAATTCCTGATTAAGGTAACTAAGTTTATCTGTAATCAGGAAGTAGCACCTATCAATTGAAGGAAAAGGACAGAATTAAGATTTTAAAATGAAGAGTGAAAAGAAATATTAGCCATAGAGAAAGTATTCTATTCACGGTAGCCTGATTCCATTACAACACACCAGGACTATCCTATCTTGGAAATCCATTCCCTTGCTATGATTGGGTTCTTGTTGGAAGTATTTTTCTTATTAACTTATAGCAGAAACTTCAACTTAGAATATATATCTGGGATCTGTTAGCAAATGAGAAGTTCCAAATTTTGTGCCACACAGCATGGTGGGTGTCTTTTTTGTGGGCCAGGACATTTCCTAATTTCCTGCATGCCACAGAGGCTGGGCTGTGGACCTCCTCATTTGTGGGAGCATATGTAGTATTGTTGAGCATGCCACACAGCTGTGGGGGTAAAATGTTGCTCACCCTAAGGTTATAACCCCCTTCTCTAAATTACTGTTTACTGATGTGGGAGAAAAGGACTCCTGGCATAGCCCAATAATTACTCTTGGCACAGCTCAATAATTAATGAAGTGTTAAAAAGACACTGCTAAAGTTTGTGCATCTGCTATGGAGGGTCTGAAAGTATAAGGAACTTAGCCATGTAAGTCAACACACACATGGCCTTCGTAACTCCCAAGAAGACTCAGTGGGGGCAAGCTCTAGGTACGGAAGAGAGAGTCATTTTATCAAGCTATTTCCAAGTCACTGAGACTTTGAGCCCAAGGTGATAGTGCTATAATTTCTGCTTTTTATGTCCCTGTGATTTATATAGGTGGGCCCTTTAATTGGTGAAAAGAAATCTGTATGCAGAAACAACAGCTCTCTTCTTGCTATTGGTTATAATACAGTATTTGTTAAATCAGCAGTTTAAAAATGATTTGATGATGATCAGGCCACAAGGACAAATAATTACTGCCACTAGCGTGGTATTTATCTCCTGAAGGTTTAGGAGGTTGCAGGCTGGCACCTCGCCGAGTGAATAAGATATCAAGAGTGCTTTTTTTAGCTGCAAAATTTGCAAAGAAAAAATAAATATTATTTTCCCCTCAAAGGACCCTCTTTGGAAAATGCCCAAGGATTAACTCTTTGTGCCTCAGTCCAATTTCACAGTGTGCCACCTCCCTGCATTTGTCCTCATCAATCACTGACACCAGACCTCAGACAGGCCTTTAGGTTTTCCCAGGAATCCCTGCTGTTTGGCTGGAAAGTCTGGAACAGGCCAAGAATTTTTTAAACACAGTGCAGGTACAACCTGTCTCTTGCTTATAGCCAATTTCTTAAGCAAAAGAATAAGTTTTACTCTTCTTTTACTTCTCTACAAACAGGTGGAACAGAAAAGAATGGGGAGAATGGCTTGGCATTGTCACATTCCCCCTATTCTCTGCTCCTCCCTCCCTTGTCCCTAAATTCTCTAAGTTCTACTACTTTACGCAAAAAGGAAGACAGTTGAGAAGTTCTTTTCATTATCCCACATGGGCTTGGTTGAATACTGTTTAACCACTGAGTACTGTTTTCTGTCATTTCAGTGTTGCGTATAAATATTTCTTATGGCCACCCTTCCCTCATTGTGACAACTAAGGGGGAGTGTAGGGCAAAGAGTGAACCCTTGAGGAATGGAGGTGTTGGCTGTCCTATTTTTCCCCCTTCTCTTTCATATGAAACTGGGTGCAGGCACATTTTTTAAACCTCTCAGCAGGAATTGCAAAGTTTTCCTGGTCATCACCTAGCAACAAAACCCAGCAAAACATTCGCAAAGCAGTTTTTGCAATGCTGCCATTGGCGACTGGCAGAACTGACTCGTGGAGGGCTGGGTTTGCTTTGGGGGGGAATCTGAATGCTTTCTGCTTTATTCAAGTAGAATGCTGAGACGTGCAGCCCGGATCCTGCTTCCACCAAATTAAGGTCCGTTAAAGAATCAACTGTAATGCCCATTGTGAATAGAAGGTCGGAAGAATTCAACAGAATTGGATGATGGACTTGTTCTTATTCAAATGATTTAAATTGGACTTTTAAAAGTAGTTGTTTTAAATAAAGCAATCTGAGAATGATATAACTATCCTTTTATCTGTCCACATTAGATAAAATATTCTGTGGACCTTTGGGTAGTGTAAGGAACCTTGTCTATTGGTAATAAGTTCAGAATTTAACTAAAGATTACTTAGCTTCTTCTTTGAAAATAATGGTATAAATCCTTCTTCAGAAGGAGAGGAAATCTGCTTTGTCTGGCTCTGACTTCTACTTGGAATTAACAGTCAGACAGACATCTATTATCATTAAGAAAATATGCTACTCTGGATCTTGGTTATAACAATCATCTAAAAGTCCTGGCTAAGAAGGCTCCTTTTTCCTTAGCAGTTTAGGAATCTTACAAAAGGATACTTTTGCTTTATTATGTCCTTTAGAGTCAAAAGATCAGATGAAAACATATAATATCTGATTTTCTTCTGTAATGACCATAGATGAAGTCATACATATATCAAGTCCATATCTCTGTTCACAAGAGAGGAGATTCTGCAGTTCCGTATTTTAGGTAGTTAGCAGAAACTATTTTTTTTGCTAACTATATATTATGTATATGTATATGTATGTATGTATGTGTATATATATATATATATATATATATAGGGTATGTCATGATTCCTACTCTCTAATAAGAGTTCTGTAAGTTTGCCTGCACATGGGTATAATACACACACGAAAGGCCTAGTGTGTTTCTCTTTGCTATATTTAGGCATTGCAGTTTACAAAGCTGTTAATAACAGTTTCAGGCATTCAATGTTCCATCGACAAACCCACCACTAGTGCCTGTACTCCTCCACCCATGAGTCAGGTTCTTTGCATCTCTCTCATCCAGTCTCATGTCTGCTTCAGCAAGACCCTCCCTCCAATACTCAGTAACTTATTATTGTGTGTGTGTGTGTGTGTGTGTGTGTGTGTGTGTGATTTAGATTCTCTTTCTCTGTGTTGCCTGGGACACCAACTTTTAGCTTCTAGTTTATAGTTACTGACAAACGATCCTAAGCATTGACCTACGTCCTTAAAAAAAGGTACCTTTTTAAATATTGTATTCTTCTCAGTTGATTTGTGTAAAAACTTTGCTTCCTTACATTACACTGCATGAAACGTGGACTGTCTGTTTATTTTTCCCTTTCTTGAGTGTCTCTTTAACAATTGCCATGATTAGCATCTTTGACAGCAGTGGGAGCAATGTTCTAAATCATTGTTGCTCAAAGTATAAATTTATCCTAGCACATTCACTTAATCTGGGGGCTTATTGTAAATATAGAATCCCAAATCTATCCAACAACTATTGAATTAGAATGTACATTTTTTTGCAAGTTACTCAAATGATTCAGAAACACAGCGACTTTTGAGAAGCATTGTAAATCTTTTTTGGTTCAATGATTTTCTTCCTGTTGGGAGGGGAGCTGAAAAAGAATCTTTTTTTTCCTTTTTTAAATTTTCTCTAGAAAACATTAAACACTCCCAATTCTTAACACTACGAAGATGAAGTTAGAGACTGAAACATAGGAGCAACAAAGGAGCTTGATGTGAGACTACGCATAGAACAGCTGGTGTTCAGAGGAAGGGCTTATACAGGACCCAGTAGACTATCAAAAGATCTTTTCCTATTAGTTTCATCTTCTGTTACTCATTTTAATAAAAATTTTTCCTTTGTATTTTATTTTATCATTATTATTTTTTTCTTTTTGAGTCACACCCGGCATTGCTCAGGGGTTACTCCTGGCTCTTCGCTCAGGAATTACTCCTGGCGGTGCTTGGGGGACCATATGGGACTCCGGGATGGAACCTGGCCTGCACAGGCTGGCTGCGTGCAAGGCAAACACCCTACCCGCTGGACTATCACTCTGGCTCCTCTTTCGTATTTTAGTGTAGTTATTTTTATAGACAATAACTCTCCTATAAGATGAAAAGTTTCTCTAGGTAGGCAAATATTCTTGCTTAGTGCTCTCAATGCTATCTCAGTACTACTTTGATCATGGAAAATCAACTTCTTTAAATTGGAAACATTTCCAATACATGCAATATATTTAAAGGGTCATGACTTAGATCTTTTGGAAGCAGTTAGGTAATGAAGAACACTGAGCACAAAGGGTGCCTTAACAACAATAGGCTTTAGATTATGGTAAAAGTGACAATCTGGCCCAAAAGTTATCCTGTTTTTGTCCAATGGGCCAAATCTCAAGAGGAATTATAAAAGAACATAATTTGGGTGGAATCTTGATTTGGGGCGTCCATGGTCTAGATGTCTATTTAATATGGTTCTGTTGCTCTAAGGATGCTTTTAAATAATAAGACTTGAGTTCAATCCTTAGTAACACACACACACATACACACACACATACACACAGAGTTCAGAATGGCTCTCCAAAGGAAGGATATATGTTAATAGTTGGCAATAACCTGTACATACTTTTATTAAAGAGGTGAGAAAACCCATATTTGCTACTTGGGACTATGAGGGACAAAAGGACTTGCCACATGTGGAAACAAACATACGGAAAATAATTTTATCTGTACTAGAGATTGAGGAAGGTACATATCAGTTATCAGGAATGCACAGATCTTTTAGAGTTGTTGATTTCAGGAACTAGCAAAGATCTAATCAAATTCAAATTTTCTAACTTCTGGTTTACTCAATAAATCAAACAGGTAAAGCAATGATATATGAGAGTTTGAAATAGCTTATTTACATTAAATTTTATAACTTGTGTAAAGAGTCACATGACTTAGGCCCACTATTCTCATTTCAGGTGAATGGGGGTGTGTTCACAATTTGAATTGTAGTGCAAAAAATTAGAAATGAGAATTTTGTCATGTGAAATACAAGAAGAAACATGCAACTTTGTTTCACTGCAAGATAAAGGCAGGAGGTAAGATGACATTTAAAGGTTTAGATAAATTACTGTATACATCATCCTCAAAAAACAGGTGGCTGGGTAGGAATTTTTATCCCAGTTTCATGGAAGCATACGTTTCTTTTTTAAAGGAGAGTTGTAATTACAAAAAGGTGCAGTTAATACAAAATAAGAACTGTACTGGTTTTACCAGCATGAAATTTAATTTATAGCCCAAGGCAAATTTGTCACTTAATTAGCAATTCTGACACAGGTAAGGAGGAAGACAGCTGCTTTCTAGACATTTCATGCCTCACTAGTCCCCGGTAACCAGATGGCATTGTTGTTGCCAGTGGATGAACCAGAGAAGATGGGGAAAGGCTCTTGTTGCCAGCCCAACTCCTTGAAATAGCAAACTTGAATTAGAAATTTCACAGGAGCAATCTCTCT
>JAJIBD010037537.1:0-17089 GCA_021461705.1 Cryptotis parvus
GGTATTATAGTTTTCAGAACAGATACTGGGAGATTATCATGTTCGTTCCTTTACCAATTTTCAACACACAGTTCTTATCCAGTGATTATTTCTAACTATTCTTTTCATAGAGGTCCCTTCTCTAACCCAACTACCAGGCACTTGAGGCAGGCTTCCAACTGTGGACCACTCCTCCTGGCCCTGTTTCTACTGTCGTTGGGTATTAGTCTTATATTATGTTTTGTCTTTTATATTCCACAATGTGTATATTATTCTATGTCTGACTCATTTCACTCAGCATAATACTATCCATGCATAGATTGGATTTTAAAGTGGGTCTTCTGCATGTCTGCGTGTGTGGTGGAGTGAAGTCCGCCTCATATTGCTGTATAAGTGAATGGTTTTAAGCGTCTCCCCAGGTGAGGGCAGCTGACAAATCCTGCTTCTGCCTGGCTGGGATGTTTCCAATGTGCAGTTTCTTTTTTTTTTAAACATTTTATTATACCACCGTGACATATACAATTACAACTTTGTTCATGTTTGGAGATTTCGGTCACATAGTGTTCCTACCCCGCCCTCCACCAGTGCCCATTTCCCACCACCAATGTCCCCAATTCCTCCCTCCTCCCATAGCCTGCCTAAATGGCAGGTTCTTTATCTCTTTTCTCTCTCCTTTGCTCTCTTTTCCTTCTCTTACACATTGTGGGTTGCACTACATATACTTAGAAGCCATCATGTGCATTTTTTGCCTGTATTTAATGCTCAGTTCTATGTTGGTATCAGCCCTTTTGACATGTATTCTCTATCTTACCTAACCTCTGACTCCCCACACGTTTGTGCTAATTTCCACTTTTGGTAAGATCACCTGATATATTTATGTCATGCAAATAAATGCAGTCATTCTATGTCTCTCTCTTTCCTTCTTACTAATTTCACTCAACATGATCCTTTCCATGTCCATCCATTTATAGGCAAATTTCATAACTCCATTTTTCCTAACAGCTGCATAGTATTCCATTGTGTAGATGTACCATAGTTTCTTTATCCAGTCGTCAGTTCTCGGGCATACTGGTTGTTTCCAGGTTCTGGCTATTGTGAATAGTGCTGCTATGAAAATAAAAGTGCGGATTGTGTTTCCGCTGTGTGTTTTTGGCTTCCCAGGGTATATTCCCAGGAGTGGTATGGCTGGGTCAAAAGGGAGCTCAATATCTAGTCTTTGGAGGAATGTCCATATTGTTTTCCAGAAAGGTTGTACAAGTCGACATTCCCACCAACAATGTATGAGAGTCCCCTTTTCCCGCATCCACGCCAGCACTTGTTGCTTTTACCCTTTTGGATATGGGCCAGTCTCTGTGGTGTGAGGTGATATCTCATTGTTGTTTTGATTTGCATCTCTCTGATGATTAGTGATGATGAGCATTTTTTCATATGCCTTTTGGCCATTCCTAATTTCTTCCTTGTCAAAGTTTCTGTTCATCTCTTCTCCCCATTTTTTAATGGGGTTAGCTGTTTTCTTCTTATATAGCTGTACCAGTGCCTGATATATCCTGGATATTAACCCCTTATCAGATGGGTATTGGGTGAATATTCTTTCCCATTCTGTGGACTGTCTTTCTATCTTGGTCACTGTTTCTTTCGAGGTGCAGAAGCTCTTTAGTTCATGTAGTCCCATATGTTTATAATTTCTTCTAGTTGCTTTGCTAATGGTGTTTCACCTTTGAATATGTCTTTAGCTTCAATGTTGTGGAGGGTTTTTCCTATATTTTCTTCAACGTACTTTATGGATTCACGTCTTTAATCCATTGATTGAGATCTTTAATCCATTTTGATCTGATTTTTGTGCAAGGTGTTAGACATAGGTCCAAATTCATTTTTTTACATGTAGCTGTCCAGTTTTCCCAGCATCACTTGTTGAAGAGGCTTTCCCTTACTCCAGTTTGGACTCTTTACACCTTTATCAAAGATTAACTGATCATGTCTTTGAGGGTGGGTGTCAGGATACTCAATTCTGTTCCATAGGTCCACAGGTCTGTTTTTATTCCAGTACCATGCTGTTTTAATTACTGCTGCTTTGTAGTACAGTTTGAGGTTGGGAAAGGTGATGTCTCCCATCTTCTTCCCAAGGATTGCTTTAGCTATCTGTGGGGGTTTATTATTCCATACAAATTTCAGGAGTGTTTGGTCAATTTCTTTCAAGAATGTCATGGGTATCCTTATAGGAACCTCATTGAATCTGTACAACGCTCTAAGGAGTATTACCATCTTGACAATGTTAATTCTCCCCCATTCATGAGTAGGGAATGTGTTTCCACTTCCTCATGTCCTCTTTTATTTCTTGAAGCAGTGTCTTGTAGTTCTCTTTGTATAGGTCCTTTACACACTTGGTTAAGCTGATTCCTAGGTATTTGATTTTCTGTGGCACAATTGTGAATGGAATAGATTTTTTTAATATCCCTTTCTTCTCTTTCATTATTTGTGCATAGGAAAGCCACCGACTTTTGGGTATTGATTTTGTACCCTGCCACTCTACTATAGATATCTATTGTTTCTTAGAGTTTTTTGGGTCGAGAATTTAGGGTTCTCTAAGTATAATATCATGTAATCTGCAAATAATGATAGCTTGATTTCTTCCTTGCCTATCTGGATGCCCTTAACGTCCTTTTTCTTCTCTGATTGCTATGGCGTGTACTTCCAGTACTATATTGAATAAAAGAGGTAAGAGAGGGCAACCTTGTCGTGTTCCTGATCTTAAGGGAAGGCTTTCAATTTTTCCCCATTGAGAATGGTACTCGCTGCGGGCTTTTGGTAGATGGCTTTGACTATCTTGAGGAAGCTTCCTTCAATTCCCATTTTCTGGAGGGTTTTAATCATGAATGGGTGCTGGATCTTGTCAAATGCTTTTTCTGCATCTATCGATAGGACCATATGGTTTTTATTTTTTTCTCTTATTGATATGATGTATTATGTTGATTGATTTGCGAAAGTTGAACCATCCTCCAATGTGCACTTTCACAAGTTGCAAATGTCCGTTCCAGCAGGTGCCAGGCTGTCTCAGCAGCAGCGGAGTCAGAGCCTTGGTGGGATGTAGGGAAAAGAAGGAGGGAGAGAGGATTGGCCTGGCTAGCTCTAAAGGGAGAGATAGATGGTTCCTTCCTTGTGCCCCCCCCCCCCCCCCCCCCCCCCCCGGCCTTTCATCAAGGAAAGCCACTCCTGACTGGCCTGTCTCCTGAGCCATCGCCTAGGGCAGGGCATAGGGAATTGGATTTTCAGCATGCTCCGTGGACACTTGGAGAAAAGCCCATGGGCTGCAGCACTGCCACGTGTGTCCAGAGCAGAGTGAATTAATCATGTGGTACAGTTGCCTGCAGCAGGGGAGTATTCACACCAAGACTCACGCTGAGATGTTTGTTTCTTGGAGGGACATATCAGCGATGTTCAGGGCTTTCATCTGGCTCTGTACTCAGGGATCACTGCTGGCAGGGTTCAAGAGACCCTATGAGATACTAGGGATTGAACGTGGCTTCAGCCGCAAGGCAAGGTACTGGTCAAGCTCCCAATCTGCTGTACTATCACTCTGGAGGGTTTTTAGCCAGTCTTGAAGTAATGGTGTCAGTTGAGATTTACATATCTTTCCCCAGTCTCCCTCCTGGGACTCCTCCCCAGAGGTGACATGGAGAAATTCAACTTTCAAAGGACTTCATCAGCCAGGGCCACCTGATGTCATTGTTGGCTCACTGAAGGGACTGGACAGTTTCTCTAGGTTGAGCTTTGTCATCAGATGGAAGCTGGCAGTTCAGTGGGAGTGACACTGTGGGGCAGGACCCGGCCCTCACCCACCAGATCAGCAGTGAGCCATGTGGTCCTCATAGTCCCGCTCTTGGAACCTGCCATGGACCTACTCTACCACTGTTTGTTAACTGAACGGTTGAGGAGCAGAATTCCCATAAATGGTGAATTCCATCATTCTTCTTCCCCGTGGTTTGACCTAAGGGTTGAACTTGGGGAGTGCATTGTCTCAATAAAAACTGTTCAGATATCCCTCCCTGATTCAAAGCTGTATTTAAAACCTCTCTTTTTGTTTTTAAGTTTTGGGGTTTTTCTTTGGATTAAAGTTAAACTGACCTATTTCACATATCCCAAGTCTAGATAAAAAAGATAAAGCTTCCCTTCTATTCTGGTGGTGTGAGAATAAATTCAGAATAAAATCTGAAATTAGGTCAAATGAAAGAAAGCTTCCAGTTGGGTAATAGTCTTTACCTCTACGATTGCACCCTTTCCATCCAACATGGAAAAAGGAACAGAATAACAGTAACCCAGTGGGGGAGGGCGGGTGGGGGATGATACTGGCATCAATACAAAGATGGGGTGAAACCTGCCTTAACTGAAGGCAAGCTGGTGGTAAGTGTATCCGGGTAGAAAGGTCAGCATCCCTGAGGCTTCTTCAGCCTCTTAACATTTCTCTAGCTTATTTTGCACCTTTTTCCTGACTGTGGCAGAACTTGGGTGCTGTACTGTTGCTGGGTACTAAGCCCAGCTGCTGCAGGAGCGCAGATGGAGTCAGAGCTGGGGGTGGCAGGTAGGGCCAGGTGCGCTGCAGAGCCTATACTTAGAAACTCCTAGAACATTTGGAACCAACCCAGCATGGAGGAAGCCGTTGTTTACAGAGAAGCTTCCGCGTAAAGTGAGCCTGGAAGATGGAGTAAGTTCTTTTTTTAATTTTTTGGGTCACCACGGCCAGCAATGCTCAGGGGTTACTCCTGGCTCTTCGCTCAGGAATTACTCCTGGCGGTGCCCGAGGACCATATGGGATTCCAGGGATTAAACCCGCATCGGCTGTGTGCAAAGCAATCCACTGTGCTATCGCTCTGGCCCCCTGGAGTAAGATTTTTTGGAAAGAGCAGAGGGGTGGAGGCGGTGGCAGACAAAAATGAGAAAGAATCTCCTGACCTGAGGAACATTCTCTTTTTGAGCTTATTTTGTTTTTTTTTGTTTTGGTGGCCACCAGTGGTACCCATGGATCACTCCTGGTGGTTTTAGTGGGCTGTATGGACTGCCAGGGATTAAATCTGGGTGGGCTGCATGCAAAGCAAGTGCCCTACCTCTGTGCTATAGCTCTGGCCACTCTGAGGAACATTCTTGAAACAGTTTCAATGTCTGAAGGAGAAAAGCTCAGGAGAGCAGGGTGAATTCTCTCTGTTTTTTCTTAATTTATTAAAAAATTATAAACCTGACAATGATAATCTTCTCCATTGCCTTTCTGGAAGATGTGATAGATCCATCAGGGTGTCGGAGGACAGTTATCTTGGTCTTATAGTTGGAGAAGGACAGGCAGGCGGTGCAAATGCTTTTCCCGGCTTCTGATGCATCTTCCAGTATTTCTGCTCTTCTGTCTTTGAGGTCTTCTTTTATCACTTCTCTGCACCGCTTTGCAAGCTTGGATGTTAGCATTTGGTCGCCTGAGGCTCGCGCTTTGCCACATTGGCAAATGAACTCAAGAGTTTCTGAAGACAGGCATCCTTTTTGTGTCTTTTCTCTCTCTCAGCATTCTTAGATAATCATGGAGGTGCTGAAACAGTCGGTTGTATTCTTCATTGATGTTGTCAATAATGGTATCTTCCCATGTTGCTGCAATGGTGCCAAGAGAGTTCCCAGTTGGTGGTCGTTCTGGGAGTTCTCTTCTTAAACTTTGCAGCCTTTTCTCCCCGTTGCAGGGAAGTAGAATTTTGCACGAAGGGAGACGGTGGTCTGATCCTGTTTGGAATTTGGTGACAACAGCAACATCGGTCAGACAAAACCATTGATTGAAGATAATGTGGTCAATTTCATTGTGGAACTATCCACCAGGGGATTCCCATGTCCAACGTTTTGCTTCAGCCTTCTGGAACTGTGAGTTCCCATGAATGGTCTTGCTGGACATGATGAACTCCAGATAGTCTCTCACCCTGTTTGTTCCATTCTAGGCCATGGGTCCTGATGTGGAGTTCTTCAGCCGATCTTCTCGATCCTAGCTTGGCATTAAAATCAAAGATTATCCATGACTTCTACTCAGATCTCTTTGATAGCCACGTCCACCTGCCCACATACCAAATTCCACAGGATGAATATGTCATTCCCCAACGTTATCCCTTCTGAAATCCGACATGCCATTTTGTCGGTAAAGAAGGGAACAGCACCAGGCCCAGAAAAAGTCAGACCCGAACACCTGAAGAATCTGCCGACGGTACTCATCAATACACTAGCTCAGCTCTTCACACGCTACCTGTCCAAATGCAAGGTGCCCTCCCAATGGAAAACCAGCAGGACAATTCTACTGTTCAAGAGGGGAGACATTCACAGCATCGGCAACTATCGCCCCCATCAGCCTGTTGTCCGTCATCTACAAAGCTGTTTTACACGAGTCATCCTGAACAGGATTGGCAGAACATTAGATGAAGGACAACCATGTGAGCAAGTTGGCTTCTGGAAAGGATTCAGCACAATCGACCATATCCACACAGTAACCAAGCTCATTGAGGTTTATAGGGAGTGCAAGATGCCACTCTGTCTCATGTTCATTGATTTAAAGAAAGCCTTTGATTCTGTAGACTGAAGCAGTCATCGAAGCCCTAGCCAAACAGGGTGTTCAAACCCAATACCTCAAGATCCTTCATGAGCTGTATTACGGATTCACCACCAGGATCTCACCATTCTACAAGGAAGTGATCATTGATGTCAAAAGAGGGGTTGACAGGGTGATACCATTTCACCAAAACTCTTCAGTGCCACTCTTGAGAACATCATGCGACAGTTAGAATGGGAAGGAATGGGAGTGAAGATAGATGGTCGGCAACTACACCACCTCCGCTTTGCTGATGACATCATTCTAATAACACCAAACATTAGCCAAGCAGCACAAATGCTGGCTGACTTCAACCGAGAATGTGGAAAGATAGGTCTGCAGCTGAATCTAAAGAAAACCATGTTTATGAAAAATGAACTAGTTCCAGAGTCCCCATTCACTCTCAATGGAACAGACATCTCTTAATGCAGCAGTTATGTGTACCTAGGTCGAGAAGTCAACATGATGAACGACCTAAAACCTGAGCTGCGCAGGAGGAAGAGAGCCGTATGGAATGCCTTCAAAGGCATTGAAGAAATAGCTAAAAGGACAAAGAACCTCCAGCTCTGGGCACATCTCTTTGACTCCACCATTCTCCCTGCATTAACATATGCCTCAGAGACCTGGGCCCCCGAAAGCAGGATGAGAATGCTATTCGGGTCTCCCAGAGAGGAATCGAAAGAGCTATGCTTGGAATAACATGCCTCACTCAAGTGAAAAGAAGGAATCCGGAGTTCCGACCTCTATTGCTATTCCAGAATCAGGGACACTGTCTCGTTTGTCAAGGCATCAAAAATCAGATGGGCTGGACATGTAATGCGGGTTTGGAGACGACCACTGGAATAGAGCTGTTACCGACTGGATCCCATGGGATGTCAAAAGATCACGTGGCCGCCGACCTACAAGATGGTCAGACTTCCTTGTCAAGACCCTGAAGGAATGGTTTGAGGCTCTTCATATTCCTGAATCAACCAGATGCCATTGGGCTATATTGGCACATGATAGGGTCCAATGGAAATGTTACTGGCGTCTGCTCGAGCAAATCGATAAATAACGGGATTCAAGTGAAGTGATCAAACCTGACAATGTTCAGCGGTCACTCCTGGCTCTGCACTAGGGAATTACTCCCGGAGATGCTTTGGGGACCATGTGGAATGCCGGGGGTTGAACTCTCTGGTCATTCATGTACAAGGCAGGCACCCTACCCACTATACTATCTCACCTGATCTATTTTGTTTTGTTTTTAATGCTACTAGGCATTTCTTATTTATTATATTTTTTCCATAGTTATTTGATGACTTGCTCTATTGATTATTTCCCCCTTCCCTTCCCTCACTGTTAAGATCAAAGTGGGGTTCTCCTCACCACACACAGTTGAGATTCCCAACAGTAGAGTTGTTGGTTTGGTTCTGTAACTTATGGTGGGATGCTGAGGTGCAAACCTGGGGCTCCACCAGCATCAGGCCGCAGGCAGAATCTCCTGCCATGGAGCTACGCCTGCGCCCCAGGTGAATCATCCCCAGTGCTGGCAGACTACCTGAGACTCTTCTATCTGGACAGAATCCTGAGTCCCTCCCCACCTCTTCTCTTCCTGGGGCCTGTTCTGAAATAAAAGCTCACCCATGTGGCCAGTGGCCCAAGCCTCTGAACTATTGCTTTAGAAAAAGAAAGAAAAGGTCAGGGCAGCCAGAGCAGAGAGAGGCAGGGCAGGGGTGAGGCCGGGCAAGTGTCAGGCCTGAGATGGTACAGTGATCAAACGAGAGAATATTCCAGATGCCTTCAGTTTGCTTCTTTTGTGATCAATTCTAACCCCAACCGCAAGGACTTGCAGCGCTCGGATCAACCATGTTTGTTAGTCAGCACAGTGTCCGGCCAGGTTACCCCTGCAGCCCTGATTTCTTCTTTCTACTCAGCATTAGGGTGGGACACATGTGTTCCACACACGAATTGTCAACATTTTGCTTTGGTAGGAGAAGGGTAGAAAGAAGCAGCTTCGCAGTGAATCTCAAACCCCTTCTCTTCCCGTGAGCCCTGGAGTCCCTCACTCACCCCTAATGGAGAGGCCACTTTCAGGAAACCTTAAGATGCTGGGCTCCTCGTCTACAAAAAAATTTTGAATTGCTCATGTAGGTAGGCACCCAATATTACTCTTCAGGGATTGGCATTGTCACATGCTGACGATGCTGTCTCCAGTGTGCTCCTGTGTGGGGCTCAAGGCACTATTGGTTTATTTCTATCCTCTCTCTCCCTTCTTCCCTCCCTCCCTGCTTGTCTCCCCTCTCTCCCCTCCTTCCCTTTCTTCCTTCCTTCCTTCCTTCCTTCCTTCCTTCCCTTCCTTCCTTCCTTCCTTCCTTCCTTCCCTTCCTTCCTTCCTTCCTTCCTTCCTTCCTTCCTTCCTTCCTTCCTTCCTTCCTTCCTTCCTTCCTTCCTTCCTTCCTTCCTTCCTTCCTATCTTGTATTATACACTAAAAAGTGCTCTTCCACATGAAGTGGAGAAGAAGGGCAGGAAGGATGGATCAGGGAAGGGGAATCCAGTGCCTGTATTTTCACGGAAGAATCTTCGTTTCCCAATGAGGGTCTGGAAGCTGGAAGGTCAAAGGTAAATCTTCCTGGGTGGGGGGAGAGCTCCAGCAGTAGCAGCACATGACCAGGAAGTGCAAGGCCCTAAGTTCAGTCCCCAACACCTCATACACACATGCACAACAGGCCAGGCGCCTAGACACACACCTACACACACACACACACACACACACACAGAGCACTATTGGGTGGAGCCCTAGATCCCAGCCTGGCTGGGCCAGACCATCGATTTGTCTTTGGTGTGGGGACTGGAACACCACAGACGGATCACCCAGCCGAGTCCCTGAGCCCAACACTCCCAGCACGCTCCACCCGGTTTCAGGTTACACCATTGCCCAAGATAATGGCTGATGGGTGGTGGTGCTGAGGGCTGTCCCTACAACTGAGCTTAGGGGACATAGAGTGTCTGTGACCAGGTTTCTGCAGGGTTGCTTTGAGGAAACAGAGTGGTTCTGTTTCAGAGATTCTGTGTTCCTGTTTGTGACCCAGAACCTTACTCAGTCCTCCCACAGGTCCCAAGAGCAGAAGTTCATTTGGTGTAGAACAGTGACATATTAGTAGTTTGCTAAGATTCGAAACGCAGCCCAAGGCATTGAGAACATTGGAATGGATCTGTGAATCAGGTTTCAAGCTCTTTGTACCATTTCCTGAAGCAAAAAGGGGCGGGGAGTATGCTTCTTTAATCCATCCCTCAAAGGCCTAATGAATTTAATTGCTGCTAATTTGAGCCTAGTGGCAAGCACTCCAACCAATTAAGCTCTATTTATATTTAAATAAGAAGGTAAATGTGCAGAAACCAAATGACTTTATCCATTGATCTCTGGAGAGGAATGAGTGACCTGGAGGCCTGAAATCTCCAGGTCCTCCTAAGTTTTGGAGTGAATATGGACCCATCCAAGGTGGGGATAGACTGGCTTTCCAGGGTAGGGACTCACTGGCTTTCTTCCTCTCAGGGAGGGAAGCTGAAATCCAACACAAGAGGGGAGAAGAACCTTTGTGTTATTAAAGGTGGGTCTTTTTTTTTCCCTTCCCCTAATCATTTCACCTGTTAAACAGCTTATTTTGTCCATTACATGGAAGTGGAGAACATTTTATTTGTTTGTTTGTTTGTTTTTCATTTTTGTCATGCCCTGTGATTCTCAGGGGTCACTCCTGGCTCTGCACTCAATAATTATTCCTGGTGGTGCTCAGGAACCATATGGGATGCTAAGGATCGAACCCTGGTTGGCTGCATGCAAGGCAAATGCCCAACCAGCTGTGCTATTGCTCTGGCCCCTGGAGAACATTTTAATAGAGGGAAAAAGGGGGTCCACTTCCAGGAAGACAGAGCTCCCATCCTGTTTTTCCTCTAAGTATAACTTATATGCCACTTGTCACTTGTCTTTGTCACTTGTCTTCCCGTTGTTCATCGATTTGCTCCAGTGGGCACCAGTAATATCTCCATTCATTGGGAATGAGGTCCATTATTGTTACTGTTTTTGGCATATTGAACACACCATGGGTAGCTTGCCAGGCTCTGCCATGGCTCTGGGGTTCATACAAGGGGGCCCAGTCTTTTTCTATGTCAGACCATCAACCACCCACCATCCAGGGCCCATGGGGCAGAGCCCTGGGTATAGACAAGCCTGTCTCCTGTCTGCCACCTGCTGATGCAGCTGGACACCGCAGCCACACCTGCAACACCTCGAGGGGCAGGGACCCACAACTCTATATATCAGGTAGAAAAAACTAAACAGTGGGGGGGGGAGAGGGAATCTGGAGACACTGGTGGAGGGAAGCTGACACTGATGGTGGGATTAAGTGCTGGAACTTAAGACTAAACGCAACTAAGAATAATGTTATAAGTCTTGATGTTGTAATAAAATGTTAAATTTTAATTATTCAAAATCACTTGATCACTTGAATCCCGTTATTCATCGATTTGCTCGAGCAGGCGCCAGTAACATTTCCATTGGACCCTATCACGTGCCAATGTAGCCCAATGGCATCTGGTTGATTCAGGAATATGAAGAGCCTCAAACCGTTCCTTCAGGGTCTTTACAAGGAAGTCTGACCATCTTTTTAGGTGGGCGGCCACGTGATCTTTTGACATCCTGTGGGATCCAGTCGGTAATGGCTCTAGTCCAGCGGTTGTCTCCAAATCGCATTACATGTTCAGCCCATCTGATTTTCGATGCCTTGGCAAGCGAGACAGCGTCCCTGATTCTGGAATAGTGACATAGGCTTTCTCTGGATTCCTTCTCTCACTTGAGTGAGGCATGATATTCCAAGCATAGCTCTTTCGATTCCTCTCTGGGAGACCCGAATAGCATTCTCATCCTGCTTTCGTAGTGCCCAGGTCTCTGAGGCATATGTTAATGCAGGGAGAAAGGTGGAGTCAAAGAGATGTGCCCAGAGCCAGAGATTCTTTGTCCTTTTAGCTATTTCTTCAATGCCTTTGAAGGCATTCCATGCCGCTCTCTACCTCCCTGCGCAGCTCAGGTTTTAGGTCGTTCATCATGTTGATTTCTCGACCTAGGTACACATAACTGCTGCATTCAGAGAAGTCTGTTCCATTGAGAGTGAATGGGGCCTCTGGAACTAGTTCATTCTTCATAAACATAGTTTTCTTTAGACTCAGCTGTAGACCTATCTTTCCACATTCTTGGTCTAAGTCAGCCAGCATTTGTGCTGCTTGGCTAATGTTTGGTGTTATTAGAACGATGTCATCAGTGAAGCGGAGGTGGTGTAGTTGCCGACCATCTATCTTCACTCCCATTCCTTCCCATTCTAATTGTTGCATGATGTTCTCGAGGGTGGCTCTGAAGAGTTTTGGTGAAATGGTATCACCCTGTCGAACCCCTCTTTTCACATTAATGATCACTTATTTGTAGAATGGTGAGATCCTGGTGGTGAATCCGTAATACAGCTCACGAAGGATCTTGATGTTTTGGGTTTGAACATCCCTGTTTGGCTAGGGGCTTCGATGACTGCTTCAGTCTCCACAGAATCAAAGGCTTTCTGTAAATCAATGAACGTGAGACAGAGCGGCATCTTGTACTCCCTACAAACCTCGATGAGCTTGGTTACTGTATGGATATGGTCTATTGTGCTGAATCCCTTCCGGAAGCCTGCTTGCTCGCATGGTTGTCCTTCATCTAGTTTTCTGCTAATCCTGTTCAGGATGACTCGTGTAAACAGCTTGTAGATGACCAACAACAGGCAGATGGGGCGATAGTTGCCGATGTCGTGAATGTCTCCCTTCTTGAACAGTAGAACTGTCCTGCTGGTTTTCCATTGGGAGGGCACCTTGCATTCGGACAGGTAGCGTGTGAAGAGACAAGCTAGTGTATTGATGAGTACTGATGGCAGATTCTTCAGGTGTTCAGGTCTGACTTTTTCTGGTCCTGGTGCTGTTTCTCTTCTTTACTGACAAGACGGCATGTCGGATTTCAGAAGGGATAACGTTGGGAATGACATATCCATCCTGTGGAATTTGGTATGTGGGCAGGTGGATGTGGCTATCAAAGTGATTTGAGTAGAAGTCCTGGATAATCTTCTCCATTGCTTTTCTGGAAGATGTGATAGATCCATCAGGGCGTCGGAGGACAGTCATCTTGGTCTTATAGTTGGCAAAGGACAGGCAGGCAGTGCGAATGCTTTTCCTGGCTTCTGCTACATCTTCCAGTATTTATGCTCTTCTGTCTTTGAGGTCTTCTTTTATCGCTTCTCTGCACCGTTTACCAAGCTTGGACGTTAGCATTTGGTCTCCTGAGGCTTGCGCCTTGCCACGTTGGCGAATGAGCTCAAGAGTTTCTGAAGACAAGCATCCTTTTGTGTCTTTCTCTCTCTCAGCATTCTTCGCACAATCATGGAGGTGCTGAAACAGTCAGTTGTATTCTTCATCGATGTCGTCAATATGGTATCTTCCCATGTTGCTGCAATGGTGCCAAAGAGTTCCCAGTTGGTGGTCGTTCTGGGAGTTCTCTTCTTAAACTTTGCAGCCTTTTCTCCCCATTGCAGGAAGTAGAATTTTGCATGAAGGAGGCGGTGGTCCGATCCTGTTTGGAATTTGGGGACAACAGCAACATCGGTCAGACAAAACCGTCAATTGAAGATAATGTGGTCAATTTCATTGTGGAACTGTCCGCCAGGAGATTCCCATGTCCAATGTTTGGCTTCAGCCTTCTGGAACTGTGAGTTCCCATGAATGGTCTTGGTGGACATGATGAACTCAGATAGTCTCTCACCCTGTTCGTTCCATTCTAGGCCATGGGTCCCGAGTTCTTCAGCCGATCTTCTTGGTCCTATCTTGGCATTAAAATCACCAACTATGATCTTGTAGAAGGTGTGATCTTTTTTTTATAGAACTCCTCC
Source organism: Cryptotis parvus (assembly GCA_021461705.1). NCBI lineage: Eukaryota > Metazoa > Chordata > Mammalia > Eulipotyphla > Soricidae > Cryptotis > Cryptotis parvus. The sequence continues at coordinate 13,514 of JAJIBD010037537.1, forward strand.
AATTCCATGTAGAATTTCTCAATTTCATCTTCTTTGTATGTGGATGTTGGTGCGTAGACAATGAAGATAGAAATTGCTGGCAGTGGGCCACATCTCTTCAAGTGTAATCATCCTATTCGGTTTGTTAGGCATTCAAATGAATGAATGTTGACGGCCATGTTCGGGTTGACAAGGACACCAACGCCACCGATGCCTCTTTTCGTCTCATGTTCCAAGGAACAATTCTTCTCAGGTGTCAAATACAGCATGATGCGACTGGCGCCTCCCTCGTCTCAGTCAGACCAATGATGTCGTACTTGATCTTTTTTCGCTTGCAGCATCAGATCCTCAATATATGCTTCCGATGCCAGCGTCGTGCACTGAAATTACAGACGGTCATTTTAGTCCTTCTTCGTTTTGGCAGCCTAGGATGGCCGTGAAATTTTATCAGGCACTGCTTGTTTGCCTTTCTTACTGCTGCCGTATTAAGGGGTTTTTCGGGGTCAGGAAAATAAACATTTCTGTTACTGGATTTGGCATATCGAACATGCATCGGACAGCTTGCCAGGCTCTACCATGCAGGTGCTAAATTCTCATTACTTTGTAGGGGCTCTCTCAGAGGGGTGGGTAGAATATTTGCTGTAATTTTGGAGGTAAATCGTGCGGCCGCAGCGTGCCGCACGCAACTGGAAAAGCTGGTTTCTGCTCTGCTGGGTGTACCTGTGTCTTAGGCTCAAGCATTCCTGGGCTTGAAATACTCTCCTTGAAATACTCTCCTCTGAAGGGCGAGTCTCTGCAGGGTGGGTCCTTGTAGGCTGGGTTTTTGACAAGCCAGGCTGGAGACTGGATTAATCTTCTGGGTGGAGATCTTACCAGCTGCAGAGTGTGGATTGTGAAGGTTGCTGCCAGCAAGGTGTGGGGGTTTCTCTGGGCTCCTCCGAGGCTCCATCGAGATGGTGGACTCAGGTCGGAAGTTGCTCTCGTGGTCCATGGAATGCAGGGGGTTCAACGGGGAAAGCTGGTTTCTGCTCTGCTGGGTGTACCTGTGAAAGTATTTTAAATTATTCAAAATACTTTCCTTATAATACAGAATTAATATATCATACATTATACGTATCTATCTATCTATCTCTCTATATACATATAATATAACTATACATATATAATCTGTCATCCCTCCACCCCCACCCCGGCCCACCACCACTGCCATTAGGCTGTAAGGTGTGTAAGGTGTTGCTGTACGGATAGCCCAGTTGGAAGCTAGCACTTGGCTCTCCACCCACCCACCCATGGTATCAAGTAAAGAACTGGTGGCCTGGAATCCAGGATCTCCTTCCCCCTGGGGTCCAGTTCCAAGTAGCTCAGTGCCCAGTCCAGTTCCCAGTCCCGTACTGATGCAGGCACCCCTCTCTTCAGGGCCCTCTCCCCCAGGCCCTGACCCCCAGGAAGACCCACCATACCCAGGTTTTCAAGTTATGAAACTCAGAAATAATAAGCTCCAGGTTGCCTCCAATGATTCACGTTGAGGACTTTAAAATACCTGGTGTCCTGCCTGTTATAAAACTTTCCAAAAGTTGACATATGACCTGGATGTTGTCTAAATTGTTTGCAGAGTTCAAACTTAGCTGGAAATAGGTAGGTGAAAGAGGAGGGAATCAAGGATAACAGATTTTTTATATGTGTCTTTCTGGTCCATGTTTGTATCCATTCGTGATGGTGCAAGTAGATGTATTCATAGATCTGCATGTAGGAAAAAGGACTATGGAAGCCTTATTTTTATTTTGTTAAATTTGGGTACTAGAAATAAAACCCAGGGTGAGATGTGTGTGCACTACCACTAGGCCCAGCCCGGTCCCCACTCTAAGTTTTCTCTTTAATATTAATCACTTTCTGTGGGTTGTGGTACTCCCACAACAGTGTTGCTCTTGTGACCTTGGCAGACCAGATCCTGCCGCTGTGAGATACTCAGGAGGAGGGTGTTTTGCACTGAGAATCATATTCCCCTCATCAGACCTATAGCAGGCTTCCACTCTGTGCAAAGACACGGTTTCCTTCAGGAAACAAGGATAAGTAGATCCTCCTGGTTGGAGGTGATGCACATCTGAAGTGAGTGTCAGGCGGCTTCTCCCCCCCCCCCCTCACCTCACTCCTGTCTGAGCAGCTCCGCCTACAGCCCATTCCTGTTTCCACTCTTCCAAGGAATTTTCAGAATTTCCCTCCACAGATATCAGCCTTTCTGCTTCCTAGTATTCTTTTGTTATTTTAGAAATAGGTGTCCTAAAGGGGGTGCTAAAAGAGATGGTACAGGGAGTTAAGACACTTGCCTTGCTCCACGACTGATCAGGGTTCGATCCCCGGTACCCCATATGGTCTCCCGAGCACTCCCAAGAGTGAACTCTGGGCCAGAGTGATAGCACTGCGGGTAGAGCGGTTGCCTTGAAAGCAGCCGACTAGTTTGATCCTCGGCATCCCATATGGTCCCAGCTCCACTAGGAGTAATTCCAGAGCGAAGATCCAGGATAACACCTGAGCCGGATGTGACCCCAAAAAGAAAAAAAGAGGAGTGATGTCTGAGGGCAGAGCCAGGGGTAAGCCCTGAGCATCACCATGTGCTGCTCAGGGCTATGAATCCAAACAGGCAAATTAAAGGCTTTTTTTTAAAAGGTGTCCATTTACTGAAAGGGTTTGATGGGGCAGCAGGTGTGTCAGTCTGACCTCTGGCTCTAATCTATGATCTCTACCATGAAAGGAAAGCAGGCAGCTGGGTAGAGTGAAGCCAGGTTTGCTGGAGATCTTTATGCAGGGAATCTATCTAAGAATTAAAATTGATCGTTGGAGCCAAGTAACTGGGCCCTAGCATGGACTGTGACGTTTGTCTCTGTGTGATTGCCGCTGACTGTGGTTGTGGGGCTGAGGCAGAGATTTTTTTTGTCTCATCCCAATGGATAAGAGGCTGGAAAGGAGAACCAGGCAGGTCAAAGCTTACCCTCAGCAGAGAGAGGTGAAAGTTCCCCTCTCTCAAAAATAGATCACTTTCAGGGTCATTTTGCTAAAAGTTCCAGATGTTTGTCACATTTCTTTTTAATCTGAGAAAATAGCAGAAAACTGCCCAAGTGAGAAACCCAGCCTGCAAAGAATCCAGAATATCTTTGGCGGAGCAGCGACACCCCACACCCTGTGCTTCCCATCCTGCGTTGCTGGACCCCGTCTCCCTGGTACAGCAATTGGGGTTGTCCGCAGTGGGGTCTCCATTGAAACTTGTTGAATGACTCATACACCTGGCAGCTGAGATCACAGATGCTTTTCTCTGGAAGTTCATGATAACATGTAGCCTCAGCAGTTCTGTTTGCTCCTTATAGATAGAATACTGCCATGACTTCTAAGCACTCTTGAATTTTTTTTTTAAAGAGAAATCTCGGTGATTTTGATCTTTTGTCTACCTGTGTGGGGCTTTTAAAAGATCAGAAGGGATAAAGACTAGTGCTTTGGTACCTTTTTAAATCTCCTTTCGTGTCAACCCAATGAGAGCCTGTATTTCCCATCCTTGAACCTAGAATGTTGGAGGAATCTTTCGGTTTCACTTTGCTTTGCACTCTG
>JAJIBD010037542.1:0-13169 GCA_021461705.1 Cryptotis parvus
TCATGTGGAACTGGCTGGACACCCTGTCAGCAAGAGAACCTGTCCCCAGTTCTATTTTTTTCCCACCTATTCAGAACTTAGGAAAATGAATTATTCTAGGTATGTGTTTCTTACTGTACTGCCACTGGCCTGATAAACTCTGAATGCCTCCTATTGGCATGAGAGACCCAGAGAGCATGGGAGGAGGGGCAGTAGAGGCTACATCTGGCACTGGCTCAGGGCCTGTTCATGGCTCTGGACTCAGAAGTGACACCTGGCAGTGCTCAGGGACCAGATGTAGTATTGGGAAAAAAACTGAGGTCTGCTACACTGTGAGTCACATACCTTACCTCCAGTACTTTCTCTCCAGCCCTCTGTGAGCATTTGTTTTTTGGTCACACCCAGTGATGCTCAGGGTTATTCCTGGCTCTTCGCTCAGGAATTACTCCTGGCGGTGCTCAAGGGACCATGGTGGGAAGCCAGGGATCGAATCCAGGTCTGCCTCATGCAAGGCAAATGCCCTACCCATTGTGCTATCTCCTCAGGGCCCCCTGCAAGCATTTTTTAATAAGATCTCAAATGCTAGTTTGGATCACTGTATCACTGTCTTCCTGTTATCATCGAACTGGCTCGAGCAGGCACCAGTAACATCTCCATATGTCCTGTCTCATGCTAGTAGAGCCCAAAGGCATCTGCTTGCTCCAGGAACATAAAGAGCCTCAAAACCATTATATCAGGTCATGGGAATGAGGTCTATAATTGTTACTGGTATCTGGCATATCAAATACGACATGGGTAGCTTGCCAGGCTCTGCCATGCAGGTAGCATACTCTTGTAGTCATCTCTAAATCCAGCATTTATTGATGAACCGCGCAGCCACAAGAGGCCGCCGAGCCAAGGCTGTGATAGGCTGGTCTGCTGGTGGAGTTCTGACGAGAGGGAATTCGGATGTGGAAAATGGAGGCCCTCATGGAGTGGGGGTCATCTGGCTTGTTGCGAGGCTCTGCTGGGGTGGCGGGCCAGGGCTAGAACCCACCATCCCTCCTGGGTGCCTTGTGAGCGGCTGGGCACAGGGAGAGTCAGTAGCAGATCTGTCCCATGTCTGTGAGTCTCTGGATCAGCATACCTGAGCCGGATTTAAAAAAGACTGCTGCAGGGTGGATCTTGATGAGCCGGGCTTTGATAGGCTGGTCTGCTGGGTGGAGTTCTGACGAGAGGGAATTCGGATGGGAAAATGGAGGCCCCTCATGGAGTGGGGGGTCGTCTGAATTGTTGCGAAGCTCTGCTGGGGTGGCGTGCCAGGGCTAGAACTCACCATCCCTCCTGGGAGCCTTGTGAGCGGCTGGGCACAGGGAGAGCCAGTAGCAGCTCTGCCCCATGTCTGTGAGTCTCTAGTTTGGATGGACAGAATATCCGTGAATATGAAACAATAATTAATGAATTAGGATAACAAAGATCTATAACCCAATGTAAAACAGTCAAAAGGCTATTTTTGGACAAGGGGCTCATTGCTATAGCTCAGAGATAAAGCACGGGCTTCTATGCAAGAGGCCTGTGCTTTACAACATTCAATCCCTGGTACCACATTTTTAAAGTCAAGAGGGACCAGAACTACATAGTACAATGAGTAGGACACTTTTCTTGCACACAGCCAGCCCAGATTCGATTCACACCACCTCATATGTTCCCTGAACATCTCCAGGAGTAAGCCCTGAGCAATGCCAGGTGAGGCACAAAAACAAAGTCACGAACCAAAAATACAGTAGAAGGGAATATAACATATACAAAGACGAAATGCAAATTAGAAGCTAAATGAAAATTTCCCAAACATTAGACAGGCAAAAAAGAGGTACAAAATGTTGAAAAACTTGAAGCAATTGGAACTCAGACATTAGAAAGCAGATACTGGAAAAAACTACTTTAGAGAACAAGTCTACCTTTTCTTGCACAAGACCTAGCATTGTGAATCTGTATATGTGTCTATAACTTACTATAACAGCATGTGTGTGTGCGCCGTCCGGCACATATACACACACACACTTACCCTTTTATTAAACATATTAAAAGTCACCACAAAACACATCTTCTAATCACAACAAAGGAAAATCCACAAACATGGAAGAGACTAAAGGTCCCTGAGCAGAGGAACAAATAAATTCTGGTGTCCATCCAAAGTGTATACAACTGCAACAATAAACAAGCACTAGTGACCAAAAGAACTGTATATTCCTAGCAATATATTCTTGGGTAAGAAAAATAAAGTGTCCTTTATAAATAACAAAAACACAGGAAAACAAAATACTATATTATCTAGGTTTACAGTCCTATGTACTTCAGCTATTGTTTTCAGCAAGAGGATGGCTATCACAGTAATAAGGTTAACGGTTAGAGCTTAGAGGGTATGTGTGGGGAACTGAGATGAGATAAGAAAGCAGCATAAAAGGTATTGGAATTGCACTGATATGGACCTTACTCAAAGCTGAGTGGTACATGCAATCTTTATTATACTTTACATAATTCTCAACATGGTGAATAATTTACTGTAAAACTTTATTTGAAGACCTGGAAAGATAGTGAAGGAGGTTAAAGGAACCCACAATCAACTTTGGTTTAAATCCCCAATATTGCATATGGTCCCCTAAGTACCGCCTGGGTTACTCCTCTAAGCACTAGCGGATGGTGGCCCTCAAACCAATGCACACACACTCACTCCACACAGACCTATATATATATATATACACACACAAAAAAAATATATATATATATATATACACACAAAAAAAAAAAAAAAAAAATGTACATAACTTATTTTGAAAGGAAATTATTTTCCCAAGTGGTTGATATAAGAGATAAGATTCTAGTCTCAGGCCGAGAGATAGCCCAGCCGGGTAGGGCGTTGAGAGATAGCCCAGCGGTAGGGCGTTTGCCTTAGCCGCGCCGGCCTGCTGGCCCGGTTCGATCCCCGTCATCCCCATATGGTCCCCGAGCACCGCCAGGAGTGATTCCTGAGTGCAGAGCCAGGAGAAACCCCTGAGCATTGCCGGTGTGACCAAAAAGAAAAAAAAATATTCTAGTCTCATAACTGAAAAATCTTCCCAGGGGACGGAGAAAACAGTACAGGAATTAAGGTGCTTGCACTGCATGGATCCAAACAGTTTGATCCCCTGACACCTCATATGGTCTCCTGAATACGGCCAGAAGTGATCCCTGAGCACAAAGTCAAGAGTATAACCTAAGCACTGCTGGGTGTGGGTCACCCAAACAAACAAAAAGCACTTTCACTAACACTAGTTAAATATCAGCATGCAATATGAATTACATGACTATTTAAATTATTAAGTCCAAACATAAATTCTATAAATCCATTAATATGTCTTCTGATTCAGTGTGACTTGATTTTGATTTACACTTCCTTCATTAGTATATTTGATAAGTAATGTCTAAATTTGCACAAGACTATTTTAATTGCACTGCCTTCCATTTCAAATAAGAGTAATTCAAGAGTAATTCGACTGAATCTTTTCATCAAGGTCTAGGGTCTCACCTAAATGAGAAAATGACTTTTAAAATAAAGTTGATTTTAAAATTCCATCTCTTGGGGCTGAAGCGATAGTACAGCAAGTAGGGCATTTGCCTTGCATGCCCCCACCCAGGTTAGAGCCCCAGTATCGCACATGAGTTAGAGCTTGTTAATTATTCCCAGCACTGCCCAGAATAATTACTGAGTACTGAGAGCCAGGAGTAACTCCTGTGCATTGCAGGTGTGACCCAAAAGAGCAAAAATTAATAAACAAATTCCATCTCTTGAATGTGTGCTCCCTTGCCATGACTCCTATCAAGTCCCTCAGACTGAACTGCTGGCTATAAGACAGGGCAACCACCCAAACCCACTCCAAACTTCTGCTGCTTCTCTAACAGTGGAACTGCTGCCCCTCTCTCCTGTCTCCTAGCAGCTGTCACTCACCTAATTCCAGAGCTGCCAGTCTAGGTGCCCCCAGCGCATCTGCATTCACTGAATAGAGATGAATTGTGTCTTGGGAACATTTTGGGATAATCACTGGCAAAAAAGACTGTGGGAGGGAGTAGGAGGGAAACAGGAGGATAGCTCAAAGTGCTGGAGCACAAGCTTTGCATAGGGTCCCTGGAGTTTAATCCGTAGTATTACATGACCCTCTGAGCACTGCCAAGTTGCCCGACACCAAAATAACAAAACAAAACAATGAAGCAGAGACGTAAGTAATGCAACAGAAGGGGTTGGAGAGACAGCACAGCCGGGCAGGGCATTTGCCTTGCATGCAACTGACTGGCTCTATCCCCAGCATTCCATATGGTCCTCTGAGTACCACCAGGAGTAGTTTCTGAGTGCAGAGCCAGGAGTAACCTGTGAGCCTTGCTGGATGTGACCAAAAAAAAAGCAAAAAAAAAAAAAAAAAAAGTAATGCACAGAAAAGTAGTCTGACAAACTTCCACTGCTGAACTGTAAAGTTGAATACACAGTATAAAAAATCATAAAGTAGGGTCCAGAGCGATAGCACTGCGGATAGGGCATCTGCCTTGCATGCAATCGACCTGGGTTTAATTCCCGGCATCCCATATGGTCCCCCAAGCACAGCCAGGAGTAATTCCTGAGTGCAGAGCCAGGAATACCCCGTGAGCATTGCTGGGTGTGACTCAAAAGCAAAAAAAAATAAATAAATAAATAAATAAATAATTTTCATTGAAAACCATAAAGTAAGCAAATAATTTAAATATTGATGACCAGTAGCCCTCAATGTTTACAGAGAAAGAAACTGAGGAAAGACAAGTGAGTTAAGCCTGAAATTCCCCACTTCTTAACCTCCATTCTCAAAACAATCTTGGACAAGCAACTTGCCCTTTTTCTGTCCTTGCCACAGCTATAAAGCAACTAAATGGTTCTCTGAGAACCTTCCCCGAATCCAGGATTTACTGAAACTTATAGACCCTGAAGGTCCAATGTCCTTCACTGCACTGACCAGAAAAGAGGCAAATTATGGCCAGGTCTTGGCTGCTGGACTAGACACTCTTTAGATGTCCATTTGTTCACTTTCCTCCATATGATCATATGGGTGAGAACAGTTTCTCAGTTTGGGGCCCAACCCAGCATGGTCAGGAAGGTGCCTCATAGTTCTGCACTCAGAAATCACTTCCCACAGTGTGTGATCCAAATTGGATGCCGGGATTGAATCTGGGTGGAAGCTTGGCTCTGCAAGCAAAGTGCCCTCTCCCTGGACTATGGGAGTGAGAATTGTTCATTTAAAAGCCACCACCTGACTGGGTACTATAGTGCTTCAGAGAGTTGAAATTTGACCTTATCCTGGGGTGTCAGAGGATGCCGCTGGGGGAAGTGGGAGCTGGAATCAGAAATAGGCAAATTAGGCAGACTCTATCCTCCATGGGAGAGAGCACCCCAACAGAGACTGAGCTTCCTATGCCTTAAAGTGGAGACTGCAGTCTGCCCACCTCTAGCTTAAGTACCCATTTTGCCCACCTACGTCCAACAGAAGCCTCACATCAGAAGCTTCAGAGGTGACTACAGGCCCTTGGAGCGCTGGACTGGACCACGGTACGTTTGCCCTTCCCGAGGAAGAGACTGATTTATTGACCTCCAGAAACATGGGAGTCATGGACGGCAGCAGCAATAGCAAGTTAGTAGGTTGTTTGCTTTGCACCACAGTTCACCCAGTTTGATCCTTGGCAACCCATAAGTCTCCCCTGAGCAACAGCCAGGAGTAATTCCCTGAGTGCAGAGTTAGGAGTAACTGAGCATCAGCTAGTATGACCAAAAAGGAAAAAAGGAAAAACATAGAAATATGTAAGATGCAGAATCCGAAAATGTCATTTGTCTCTACAGTATGTATGTAGAGAAATTCCTATATACACATGTGGCCACCGATACTTACTCCATAATAAATACATTTGGAGTTTTTTCTTTTTTCTATTTTTATCTGGGGGCCACAATTCCGGCAATAATCTGGAGCTTTACTGGCTCTCCACTTAGGGGTGACTCCTGGAAGTGCCTCAGGGTACCATATGGGGTACTGGAGATTGAACTAGAGTCAACCATCATGCAATGAAAAATGCCTGACCCGATGCATGCCTGGACCCTAAATACACGTTTTAGAAAACTTGTATAAGTCCTGAGACTGATCGGGTGTGGCCTCGAAAACTGACCTAAAACAACTCAAAAAATCATTATAGCAAACTGCTCCAGAAACTCCAATACTAGAAATACGTGTTCGCCACAGTGGTACCCATTAATGTAAAGTTATTCTTGAATTAGGCAAAACTCTGACAAAGAAAACGCTAATATGCTCCCCTGCCTGTAGAATCCTTTTTTTTTTTAAAGTTCCAGGAACATTCCCTCTAGTTTTCTCAGCTGTTTTTATAATGGTGGACAAGAGCAAAATAAATGGAAAAACTAATTCCAGGCACCTGAGATACATCCGTGAAGTCTTGAAGCATTACTTTGGGACTCTGAGAGTAATTACTTCTACACATGGTCTATAAAAGAACACAAAAGCCTTCTATGAAGAACATTCTAAAAGACAGCCATTTCAAGTGTTGAGCCATTAAATGATAAGATGATTTCCAACTCCGATTTACCAAGAGGCTTACATGAGACACTTAAAAACCATCATTTCTAAAATATCTGGTACTCAGTAAAAACCAAAATAGTTTCAGAAAATAACAGTATTAAGAATTGATGCCTCAATATCACAACATTTTTCTATAATTTTTTATGAAAGAGTCAGGTATTTGCTAAACACCTACAAAAACTTTTTATAAAAAAGAATGACAAAAGAGGGCTGGGGTGGCAAAAAAGTACTGGGGACAAGATGTGAAAAAACCTTTATCAGTAAACACATGATTTTTTGTTATTTATACTAAGGCATTACTCTTGAATAGTGTGTATAATAGGCCCCAGGAGGTAACACGTGGTAGGATCAAAAAAAGTTGCTTAACTGGGGCCAGCCACAGATCCAATCCCCAGCAATGAAGGATCTGAGAGTTACATCCTTCTACACCTACCTGAACCAACAGAAGCCTGGATGGCTGAGACTTGCTGACTCTAACTCTGGGGTCTCCTAATCACCAAAAAGTGGGAGGCCCTCCAAATTCTTAAAAGCATTCCCTATCAGAGCTAGGAGAGACACACAGTGGGGAAGGAGCTTGCCTTTGCACACAGCTGACCTCGTTAATGCCTGGAACCACAAATAGTACCTGAACCCACCAGGACTGATCCTGAGGGCAGACCAGAGTCCTGAGCACTGGCAGTCGTAGTCCCAAACAAATAAACCAACACAAAAAAAGCATTCTCAGCAAATCCTACCAGAAAGCCAGGAATGCAATATATTTTCAGTGGTGTTCTAAGTACAAAGTCACTATCCACATCATAAAATATTAAATACCTAGAACCACGATGGAAAAGGAAACATGTAAGTCTAGAGGAAAACGCTTCATTTTTAGGGTGTCCTAATGTTATTATCAATTTTAACCAAAATACAACAGTGATGTTTTAAAGAGCTTCATAAGTATCCCATTCTTCAGTGTGAAGTCTCTCAAAGCTCATAGCAGTTTCAAGGGAAATAGGAAACTGCAGTTATCAGTAATAATCATGAAGTACATTTTATTTGCAATATAAATTTGCAACTCCCGGAAGAGATCCAGACTCATCCACTTTCAGACCCACAGCTGCGTCGCCAGCCAGCCTCTGACGTGGAAGCAACCCATGGAGCTGGACTCCTGAGGAAAGGGCAAGCTCGCATCCCCCTGGCCGAGTCCAAGATTTGCTCCGTTGGTTTGCCTCATGAGCGGAAGAGACCATGCGCCGGACTAGAGTGAGCCCTGGGCCCTCCTGCCTCCTTCCTCCTCCGCCTCCATGCCAGTTTCATGGCTAAGCATCTTGGCCACACCAGACCCACATACGTAAGATCCACGGCCGCAAAGCAGCCACGCTGATATTTTTCTAATAGAGACAACCAGATTTTTGCAGGCTGTTCTTCCTAATTTCTTTAACATTTATAAGCAAAGATAGCTAAACAGTTATAGACATGTTTTAACTGATACTAGAAAAGCCTGGTAAGAAGCTACAGGAACAAACCACACATCATGCAGTTAGTCATTCTCAACATCCAGACTACATGTTCCTCAGAGCTCCATCCAAGAGAAACCTGACTTCTCCCCTTTAAGTTGAATCAGTAAATGCCTAGGTTGAAGAGCCTTCCGTCAGAGACCATACCACCTGGCCAACTGCAAAGCCCGGTTGTGGTTGGCCCGTGAGCCTTACTTACATATGCTAAAGATCTTTCACATCCATGGACCCTCAGTTCATAACACCTGAAGCACGGTTTCGCCCTCCTGTCCCTGTAGCAAGTAGATGCCCTTGGAAGTCGCACTTGCGCCAGAGACAGATTCACGGAAATACATATGCTCACCTGCCAACCTAATCGCCTGGGAAAGACAGCGACATTTTGTCGCCAACATTTAGTGAAACACACAGATCAGATAGTTTTAAGGCATTACACGAGTTTCACACAATCACTTGATCACTTGAATCCCCGCTACTCATCGATTTGCTCCAACGGCGCCAGTAACATTTCCATTGGACCCTATCACGCGCCAATGTAGCCCAATGGCATCTGGTTGATTCAGGAATATGAAGAGCCTCAAACCGCTCCTTCAGGGTCTTAACAAGGAAGTCTGACCATCTTGTAGGTGGGCGGCCACGTGATCTTTTGACATCCCGTGGGATCCAGTCGGTACGGCTCTAGTCCAGCGGTTGTCTCCAAATCGCATTACATGTCCAGCCCATCTGATTTTCGATGCCTTGGCAAACAGACAGCGCCCCTGATTCTGAATAGCGACGGAGGTCAGAACTCCGATTCCTTCTCTCACTTGAGTGAGACGTGATATTCCAAGCATAGCTCTTTCGATGCCTCTCTGGGAGACCCGAATAGCATTCTCATCCTGCTTTCGAGGGCCCAGGTCTCTGAGGCGTATGTTAATGCAGGGAGAACGGTGGAGTCAAAGAGATGTGCCGGAGCCGGAGGTTCTTTTGTCCTTTTTAGCTATTTCTTCGAGGCTTTGAAGGCATTCCATGCCGCTCTTCCTCCCCAGCAGCTCAGGTTTTAGGTCATTCATCATGTTGACTTCTCGACCTAGGTACACATAACTGCTGCATTCAGAGATGTTTGTTCCATTGAGAGAGAATGGGGCCTCTGGAACTAGTTCATTTCTCATGAACATAGTTTTCTTCAGATTCAGCTGTAGACCTACCCTTCCACATTCTCGGTCAAAGTCAGCCAGCATTTGTGCCGCTTGGCTAATGTTTGGTGTTATTAGAACGATGTCATCAGCGAAGCGGAGGTGGTGTAGTTGCCGACCATCTATCTTCACCCCATTCCTTCCCATTCTAATTGTCTCATGATGTTCTCGAGGGTGGCACTGAAGAGTTTTTGGTGAGATGGTATCACCCTGTCGAACCCCTCTTTGACATCAATGATCACTTCTTTGTAGAATGGTGAGATCCTGGTGGTGAATCCGTAATACAGCTCACGAAGGATCTTGATGTATTGGGTTTGAACACCCTGTTTGACTAGGGGGCTTCGATGACTGCTTCAGTCTCCACAGAATCAAAGGCTTTCTGTAAATCAATGAACGTGAGACAGAGCGGCATCTTGTACTCCCTACAAACCTCAATGAGCTTGGTTACTGTGTGGATATGGTCGATTGTGCTGAATCCTTTCCGAAACCTGCTTGCTCGCATGGTTGACCTTCATCTAGTGTTCTGCTAATCCTGTTCAGGATGACTCGGTAAACAGCTTGTAGATGACAGACAACAGGCAGATGGGGGCGATAGTTGCCGATGTCATGAATGTCTCCTTCTTGAACAGTAGAACTGTCCTGCTGGTTTTCCATTGGGAGGGCACCTTGCATCTGGACAGGTAGCGGGTGAAGAGCCGAGCTAGTGTATTGATGAGCACCGACGGCAGATCTCTTCAGATGTTCGGGGTCTGACTTTGTCTGGGCCTGGTGCTGTTCCCTTCACCCGATGAGATGGCATGCCGTTGATTTCAGAAGGGAGAACGCTAGGAATGACATATCCATCCTGTGGAATTTGGTATGTGGGCAGGTGGATGTGGCTATCAAAGAGATTTGAGTAGAAGTCCTGGATAATCTTCTCCATTGCCTTCTGGAAGATGTGATAGATCCATCAGGGCGCCGGAGGGCAGTCATCTTGGTCTTATAGTTAGGCAGGACAGGCGGGTAGTGCGAATACTTTTCCCGGCTTCTGCTGCATCTTCCAGTATTTCTGCTCTTCTGTCTTTGAGGGTCTGCTTTTACCCTTCTCTGCACCAAGTTTAGGCAAGCTACAACAATACCAATAAGCAAAAAATATTCACAGTTCCTTCTAGGAAGGAAAACAGAGCAAGGGAAAGGTGCAAACAAAGTTAGCAAATCTTAACCACAGTGCAAGGTAAAGTCACTGTGGAAAGAGAATACAGTGCATTCCATTAGACTCTTGGTTCTATTCCCTATAATACAATTCCTCCCTGAGCACAGAGCCAGGGCAGAATTCCTGAGCAAGGAAGAGAAGGAGAAGTGGAAGGAAGGGAGGGGGAGGGAGGAAAAAGGAAGATAGACACACTATTGAAGGGTTGTTGCAGGTATCCAGAATGAAGAAACCTGAGTTTGATCCCTAACACCACTCACTCCTGAACTCCCCATAACAGGGGCGGGCAGCCCCAAACAAAAAATAAGTTAAAGGAGGAAATCAAAGAGTCAAATCAAGAATCCACTTAAATTTGAAAGTTCATGATTTCCAGTGACATGTGGACCATGTGATAACTAAAGAGAATTCGAAGCATAAAAAGCCAAAGAAACCATTTGTCAGAGTAGGTGAACCATGTGGTGGTTGGTAGAGAGGAAGAAGGGGTAAGAGAGTAAGAATGTGAGGTGATGAACTTCTTCTGGTGGCAGAATGGGCACCAGGAGCCTGATAGTAAGAACAGAATTCAGTATTCTGCGTTGTACCTCTGGATGCAGTCCCTAGGATGCTCCTATCTCTGATTTGAACCCCAGCACCACACATTACACAACTTCATGAGAGTAGCTTCAAACTACTGGAGTATAAGAAAGAAAAACTAACTAAAATCCACAGTACAGTATCTCTGAAATTTGATCCCAAAGAGCCAGAGCACAGCATGTAGAAACACTTGTTTTGTACATTAAGTAGTCTTAAGGAGTCAGTAGAAAGCAATAGTAGAGTGGGTACCTGCATTTTACTAAGGTGTCAACATGAGTTGGATCCTAGCATCCTATAGGCGGTCTCTACAAATCCAGCAGAATACCCTGAAGGAGCCAGGTGTACTCCTGAACACAATGTAAGTGTGACCTAAAGAAAAAAAAGGCATAAGCTCTGAACACGAGTAGGGTGCAGCCCAAAAAAAGAACAAAAAGGGCAAAAACAAAAAACTCAAAAGAGTCAAAAACTGAAAAAAATCACATTTCCTGTTTTCAAAACTTAGAAAACCAATAGAAACCAAGTTTTCAAAAACATAGAAAGCTTTAGTAATGAAACCATTGGAAGTACTTCTCATACAGGCAGACATGCAGAGGGGCTAGATGTGATTTCCAGGCTGGAAAGAATGCGCTCAACTCATGTGTGAAGACCTAGATTCAATATGGAGCATCCTCTTCTACAGTAAATAGAAAAAAAAAACAAAAAGAGAAAAAGATAGCCAGCTTGACCAACCAAAAACAGAGAGCTCAACTCCAGGTCACAGAATCCGCACACTTTTTTGTTTGAAAACAGCTTCTGGATGCTTTGTCCTTTCTTCCCTGCCCCATGCCCGCGGAAGTGTCGTAAGAAGAACAAAAAAAGACAGCACTCTTTGCCAAGTTTTCCAAAAGACTTTTTTAAGACTGAAAACATCTTGTCTCTGGGCTAAGAAACAAAAGCAGACTCATCCCATTCCAGTGGGTAGGGAACTTGCTTTGGCTGGGAAGTCTGGAGTTGAATTCAACTCTCAAAACCCATATCCCCAAAGTCCTTCGCCCAGAATGAACCCAAAGTACACTAGAGACAAGTTTCAACAAACCGCAGTTGTGTTCACTCCCTACCACCTCTTCAAACAGATTGAAAATTCTGTTCTCATAATGATCCCAGATCAAAACTGGCCATTAGCAAGATCAGCTACAAATCAAGATAAATATTATCAACCGCAACAAACTGGGTCTGTAAGTGAGTCACATTAGACAGCAGATATATGTGCTGAGCTAGCCATTTGGTCTACACCAGGCAGTAAATCTTACTCTTCCTCCTACATTCCTGTATGAAGTTTTTTTTTTTTTTTGCTTTTGGTCAGCACTCCATTTATGTTTGTGGTTCTTCCTGGCTCTTTGCTCAGGAATTAGCTCTGATGGTGCCTGGGACCATATGATGCCGGGATTGAACCCAGGCCAGCATAGGCCAGTCACAGGCAGTAAATGCTCCTCCACTGGGCTATCGTCAGTCCTCATTTCCTGGTAATATGAAGTTTAAATAAACCTAGTAAGAAACATTGAGATTTCCAAGTTTTTTTTGGTTTTTGTTTTAACTTTATTATACCACTGCGAGACATACAATTACAAAGGTGTTCATAATTTGGCTCTTATATCCCAAACGGTCCTCCAAGCCGTGCTAGGAGTGAGCACAGTGCCAGGAGTAAGTCCCTGTGCACAGCCAGATGTAGCCTAAACAATAAAAATAATTTGGCATGCATATGCTGCCCAAGGCTATATGCCATTTGTCATTATATCAGAGTTATTATTGTGGTGCTCTTGGAGCACATGTAATACCCAGATCCCCATCTTTAGAGATGCATGTGTGTTATCTTTCACGCGCTCTCATATCCAGTAAAGTTGACATTCGAGTTCTGGGGCTCTCCTCTATGCTTGGCACAAGCCCATGTTCTCTCCTGAGTTTCTCTCTCCTCTATGTCTCCTCTCTCTCTTTCCTTCCCGCCCCTCCCTAAAGAGCCCCAAAATAAAATGTTTACTTAAAACTTTTTTTCTTAGCAATTTATGACCATTATCAGTAAATATGTGTTTTTTCAATTTCCACAGTTCTGATCCACTCAGTGGGGACACTGTGACCTTCCCTCCGGGCCTCTGCTCATAGGATGACT
>JAJIBD010037543.1:0-12526 GCA_021461705.1 Cryptotis parvus
GCTATCTCTCAGGGCCCCCCGCAAGCATTTTTTCATAAGATCTCAAATGCTAGTTTGGATCACTGTATCACTGTCTTCCTGTTATCATCGACTTTGCTCGAGCAGGCACCAGTAACATCTCCATATGTCCTGTCTCTGCTAAAAGTAGAGCCCAAAGAGGCATCGCTTGCTCCAGGAACATAAAGAGCCCCTCAAAACCATTATATCAGGTCATGGGAATGAGGTCTATAATTGTTACTGGTATCCTAGCATATCAAATACGATATGGTAGCTTGCCGGGCTCTGCCATAGGTAGCATACTCTTGTAGTCATCTCTAAATCCAGCATTTATTGATGAACCGCGCAGCCACAAGAGGCCGCCGAGCCAAGGCTGTGATAGGCTGGTCTGCTGGGTGGAGTTCTGACGAGGGAATTCGGATGTGGAGAAAATGGAGGCCCTCATGGAGTGGGGTCATCTGGTTTGTTGCGAGGCTCTGCTGGGGTGGCGGGCCAGGGCTAGAACCCACCATCCCTCCTGGGTGCCTTGTGAGCGGCTGGGCACAGGGAGAGTCAGTAGCAGATCTGTCCCATGTCTGTGAGTCTCTGGATCAGCATACCTGAGCCGAATTTAAAAAAGACTGCTGCAGGGGTGGATCTTGATGAGCCGGGCTTTGATAGGCTGGTCTGCTGGGTGGAGTTCTGACGAGAGGGAATTCGGATGTGGGAAAATGGGAGCCCTCATGGGAGTGGGGGGTCGTCTGAATTGTTGCAAGCTCTGCTGGGGTGGCGTGCCAGGGCTAGAACTCACCATCCCTCCTGGGAGCCTTGTGAGCGGCTGGGCACAGGGGGAGAGCCAGTAGCAGCTCTGCCCCATGTCTGTGAGTCTCTAGTTTGGATGGACAGAATATCCGTGAATATGAAACAATAATTAATGAATTAGGATAACAAAGATCTATAACCCAATGTAAAACAGTCAAAAGGCTATTTTGGACAAGGGCTCATTGCTATAGCTCAGAGATAAAGCACAGGCTTCTATGCAAGAGGCCTGTGCTTTTACAACATTCAATCCCTGGTACCACATTTTAAAGTCAAGAGGGACCAGAACTACAGTACAATGAGTAGGGACACTTTTCTTGCACACAGCCAGCCCAGGATTCGATTCACACCACCTCATATGTTCCCCTGAACATCTCCAGGAGTAAGCCCTGAGCAATGCCAGGTGAGGCACAAAATCAAAGTCACGAACCAAAATACAGTAGAAGGGAATATAACATATACAAAGACGAAATGCAAATTAGAAGCTAAATGAAAATTTCCCAAACATTAGACAGGCAAAAAAGAGGTACAAAATGTTGAAAAACTTGAAGCAATTGGAACTCAGACATTAGAAAGCAGATACTGGAAAAAACTACTTTAGAGAACAAGTCTACCTTTTCTTGCACAAGACCTAGCATTGTGAATCTGTATATGTGTCTATAACTTACTATAACAGCATGTGTGTGCGCGTCCGGCACATATACACACACACACTTACCCTTTTATTAAACATATTAAAAGTCACCACAAAACACATCTTCTAATCACAACAAAGGAAAATCCACAAACATGGAAAGAGACTAAAGGTCCCTGAGCAGAGGAACAAATAAATTCTGGTGTCCATCCAAATTGTATACAACTGCAACAATAAACAAGCACTAGTGACCAAAAAGAACTGTATATTCCTAGCAATATATTCTTGGGTAAGAAAAAATAAAGTGTCCTTTCTAAATAACAAAAACACAGGAAAACAAAATACTATATTATCTAGGTTTACAGTCCTATGTACTTCAGCTATTGTTTTCAGCAAGAGGATGGCTATCACAGTAATAAGGTTAACGGTTAGAGCTTAGAGGGCATGTGTGGGGAACTGAGATGAGATAAGAAAGCAGCATAAAGGTATTGAATTGCACTGATATGGACCTTACTCAAAGCTGAGTGGTACATGCAATCTTTATTATACTTTTACATAATTCTCAACATGGTGAATAATTTACTGTAAAACTTTATTTGAAGACCTGGAAAGATAGTGAAGGAGGTTAAAGGAACCTACAATCAACTTTGGTTTAAATCCCCAATATTGCATATGGTCCCCTAAGTACCGCCTGGGTTACTCCTCTAAGCACTAGTGGGTGGTGGCCCTCAAACCAATGCACACACACTCACCCACACAGACCTATATATATATATATACACACACAAAAAAATATATATATATATATACACACAAAAAAAAAAAAACAAAAAAATGTACATAACTTATTTTGAAAGGAAATTATTTTCCCAAGTGGTTGATATAAGAGATAAGATTCTAGTCTCAGGCCGGAGAGATAAGCCCAGCGGGTAGGGCGTTGGAGAGATAGCCCCAGCGGGTAGGGCGTTTGCCTTGCGACGCCCGCCCATGCTGGCCGGTTCGATCCCGTCATCCCATATGGTCCCCCGAGCACCGCCAGGAGTGATTCCTGAGTGCAGAGCCAGGAGAAACCCCTGAGCATTGCCGGGTGTGACCCAAAAGAAAAAAAAATATTCTAGTCTCATAACTGAAAAATCTTCCCAGGGACGGAGAAAACGAGTACAGGAATTAAGGTGCTTGCACTGCATGGATCCAAACAGTTTGATCCCTGACACCTCATATGGTCTCCTGAATACCGGCCAGAAGTGATCCCTGAGCACAAAGTCAAGAGATAACCTAAGCACTGCTGGGTGTGGTCACCCAAACAAACAAAAAGCACTTTCACGACACTAGTTAAATATCAGCATGCAATATGAATTACATGACTATTTAAATTATTAAGTCCAAACATAAATTCTATAAATCCATTAATATGTCTTCTGATTCGGTGTGACTTGATTTTGATTACACTTCCTTCATTAGTATATTTGATAAGTAATGTCTAAATTTGCACAAGACTATTTTAATTGCACTGCCTTCCATTTCAAATAAGAGTAATTCAAGAGTAATTCGACTGAATCTTTTCATCAAGGTCTAGGGTCTCACCTAAATGAGAAAATGACTTTTAAAATAAAGTTGATTTTAAAAAATTCCATCTCTTGGGGCTGAAGCGATAGTACAGCAAGTAGGGCATTTGCCTTGCATGCTCCCCACCCAGGTTAGAGCCCCAGTATCGCACATGAGTTAGAGCTTGTTTATTATTCCCAGCACTGCCCGGAACAATTACTGAGTACAGAGCCAGGAGTAACTCCTGTGCATTGCAGTGTGTGACCCCAAAGAGCAAAAATTAATAAACAAATTCCATCTCTTGAATGTGTGCTCCCTTGCCATGACTCCTATCAAGTCTCAGACTGAACTGCTGGCTATAAGACAGGGCAAACACCCAAACCCACTCCAAACTTCTGCTGCTTCTCTAACAGTGGAACTGTCTGCTCCCACTCCTGTCTCCTAGCAGCTGTCACTCACCTAATTCCAGAGCTGCCAGTCTAGGTGCCCATGCATCTGCATTCACTGAATAGAGATGAATTGTGTCTTGGGAACATTTTGGGATAATCACTGGCAAAAAAAGACTGTGGGAGGGAGTAGGAGGGAAACAGGAGGATAGCTCAAAGTGCTGGAGCACAAGCTTTGCATAGAGGGTCCCCGAGTTTAATCCGTAGTATTACATGACCCTCTGAGCACTGCCAAGTGTAGCCCGACACCAAAATAACAACAACAAAACAATGAAGCAGAGACGTAAGTAATGCAACAGAAGGGTTGGAGAGACAGCACAGCGGGCAGGGCATTTGCCTTGCATGCAACTGACTGGGTTCTATCCCCAGCATTCCATATGGTCCTCTGAGCACCACCAGGAGTAGTTTCTGAGTGCAGAGCCAGGAGTAACCTGTGAGCCTCGCTGGATGTGACCAAAAAGCAAAAAAAAAAAAAAAAGTAATGCACAGAAAGTAGTCTGACAAACTTCCACTGCTGAACTGTAAAGTTGAATACACAGTATAAAAATCATAAAGTAGGGTCCAGAGCGATAGCACAGCGGATAGGGCATCTGCCTTGCATGCAATCGACCTGGGTTTAATTCCCGGCATCCCATATGGTCCCCCAAGCACAGCCAGGAGTAATTCCTGAGTGCAGAGCCAGGAATACCCCGTGAGCATTGCTGGGTGTGACTCAAAAAAGCAAAAAATAAATAAATAAATAAATAAATAAATAATTTTCATTGAAAACCATAAAGTAAGCAAATAATTTAAATATTGATGACCAGTAGCCCTCAATGTTTACAGAGAAAGAAACTGAGGAAAGACAAGTGAGTTAAGCCTGAAATTCCCCACTTCTTAACCTCCATTCTCAAAACAATCTTGGACAAGCAACTTGCCCTTTTCTGTCCTTGCCACAGCTATAAAGCAACTAAATGGTTCTCTGAGAACCTTCCCTGAATCCAGGATTTACTGAAACTTATAGACCCTGAAGCGGTCCAATGTCCTTACTGCACTGACCAGAAAGAGGCAAATTATGGCCAGGTCCTGGGCTGCTGGACTAGACACTCTTTAGATGTGTCCATTTGTTCACTTTCCTTCATATGATCTATATGGGTGAGAACAGTTTCTCAGTTTGGGGCCAAACCCAGCATGGTCAGGAAGGTTCCTCATAGTTCTGCACTCAGAAATCACTTCCCACAGTGTGTGATCCAAATTGGATGCCGGGGATTGAATCTGGGTCGGCTGTCTGCAAGGCAAGTGCCCTCTCCCCTGGACTATAGGAGGAGAATTGTTCATTTATATGCCAACCTGACTGGGTACTATAGTGCTCAGAGAGTTGAACAGACCTTATCCTGGGGGTGTCATGAGGATGCCGCTGGGGGAAGTAAGAGCTGGAATCAGTAGACAGAATTAGGCAGACTGCTATCCTCCATGGGAGAGAGCCCCAACAAGACTGAGCTTCCTATGCCTTAGTGGAGACTGCAGTCTGCCCACCTCTAGCTTGGGTACCCATTTGCCCACCTACGCCCAACAGAAGCCTCACCCTCAGAAGCTTCAGAGGTGACTACAGGCCTGTGGGCTTGGACTGGACCCACGGCATTGCCCCTTCCCAGAGGAAGAGAGCTGATTTATTGACCTCCAGAAACATGTGAGTCATGGGGCAGGAGCAATAGCACAGTGAGTAGGTTGTTTGCTTTGCACACAGTTCACCCAGTTTGATCCTTGGCAACCCATAAGTTCCCCTGAGCACCGCCAGGAGTAATTCCTGAGTGCAGAGTTAGGAGTAACTGAGCATCGCTGGGTATGACCCAAAAAGGAAAAAAAAGGAAAAACATAGAAATATGTGAACCGAGTGCAGAATCGAAGTCAATGTCATTTTTGTCTCTACACATATGTATGTAGAGAAATTCCTATATACACATGCAGAAACATACTTCATATTAAATACATTTGGAGTTTTTTCTTTTCTATTTTTATCTGGGGCCACACCAGCAATAATCAGAGTTTACTGGCTCTCCACTTGAGGGTGACTCCTGGAAGTGCTCAGGGTACCATATGGGGTACTGGAGATTGAACTAGAGTCAACCACATGCAATGAAAATGCCTGACCCGATGCATGCCTGGACCCTAAATACACGTTTTTAGAAAACTTGTATAAGTCCTGAGTACAGTCGGGTGTGGCCCCAAAACATACAAACAACTCAAAAAATCATTATAGCAAACTTCTCCAGAAATCCTGTACTAGAAATACGTATTCAACCACAGTGGTACCCATAAATGTAAAGTTATTCTTGAATTAGAAAACTAATACAAGAAACTAATATGCTCCCTGCCTGTAGAACTTTTTTTAAAGTTCCAGAACATTCTCCCTCTAGTTTTCACTGTTTTTATAATGGTGAAAAGGCAAATAAAATGGAAAACTAATTCCAGGCACCTGAGATACATCCGTGAAGTCTTGAAGCATTACTTCACGAGGACTCTGAAGAGAGTAATTACTTCTACACATGGTCTATAAAAGAACACAAAAAGCCTTCTATGAACATTTAAAAAAGACACAGCCATTTCAAGTGTTGGAGCCATATAAAATGATAAGATGATTTCCAACTGCATTTACCAAAGGCTTAAATGAGACACTTAAACCATCATTTCTGAATATCTGGTACTCAGTAAAACTGTAATAGTTTCAGAAAATAACAGTATTAAAAAGAATTTATGCCTCAATATCGCTTATTTCTATAATTTTTATAAAGAATAAGTATTTGCAAAACACCTACACAAAACTTTTATCAAAAGAACTGACAAAAGAGGGCTGGGTGGCAAAAAAAGTACTGACAAGATGAAAAAAAAACCTTTATCAGTAAACACATGATTTGTTATTTATACTGAAGGCATTACTTGAATAGTGTGTATAATAGGCCCAGAGAGGTAACACATGGGGATCAGGTGCTTGCTTAACTGGGGCCAGCCCTGATCCAATCCCCAGCAATGAAGGATCTGAGAAGCACATCCTTCTCACACCTACCCTGAACCAACAAGCCTGGATGGCTGAGACTTGCTGACTCTAACTCCTGGGGTCTCCTAATCACCAAGTGGGAGGCCCTCCAAATTTTAAAGCATTCTATCAGAGCTAGAGAGACAGCACAGTGGGGAAGGAGCTTGCCTTGCACACAGCTGACCTCGTTCGATGCCTGGAACCAGCAAATAGTACCTGAACCCACCAGGACTGATCCTGAGGGCAGACTCAGGAGTCCTGAGCACAGGCAGTTGCAGTCCCCAAACAAATAAACCAACACAAAAAAAGCATTCTCGTAAACTTCACCAGAAAGCCAGGAATGCAAATGTGTATGTAGCCACAGTGGTGTTCTAAGCATAAAGTCACTATCCACATCATAAAATATTAAATACCTAGAACCACGATGGAAAAGGAAACATGTAAGTCTAGAGGAACGGCTTCATTTTTAGTGTCCTAATGAGCATTATCAATTTTAACCAAAAATACAACAGTGATGTTTAAAGAGCGAGCAATTCCATCTCTCAGTGAAGTTCTCAAAGTCTATGATTAGAAATAGAAATCAGTAGCACTAATAGTAATAATCAGAAGTACATTTTATTTGCAAATATAAATTTGCAACCCCGGAAGAGATCCAGACCCATCCACTTCAGACCCACAGCTGCGCTGCTCAGCCAGCCCCATGTGGAAGCAACCCATGGAGCTGACCCTCCTGGTAGGAAGCTCGGCCATCCCCTGGGCCGAGTCCAACATTGCTCCAAGGGTTTGCTCTCATGAGCGGGAAGAGACCATGCTGGCCGGACTCAGAGTGGAGTTTTGGGCCCTGCCCTTTCCTCCGCCTCCATGCCAGTTTCCCAAGAAGACCCACCCACGCCAGACCCACATGTACCTTCGCACGCGGCCACAAGCAGCCACGCGATATTTTAATAGGATACTGATTTTTGCATAAGGTTCTTCCCAATTTCTTTAACATTTATACATAGTAAACAGTTATAGACATGTTTTAACTGATACCAGAAAGCCTGGCAAGAAGCCAGAACAAACCACACATCATGCAGTTAGTCATTCTCAACATCCAGACTACATAGTTCCTCAGAGCTCCATCCAAGAGAAAACCTGATCTTCCCCCTTTAAGTTGAATCAGTAAATGCTCAGGTTGAGAGCCTTCTACTGAGACTATACCACCTACACGGTAAAGCCTGGCAAGCTACCGTGTTTTACTTACTTTTTTATGCCAAAGACTAGTAACTATTATGGACCTCAGTTCCATAACCTGAAGAATGGTTTCGGGCTCCTCCTGTCCCTGTAGCAAGTAGATGCCCTTTAGGTCGACTTGCTTGTGACAGGACTAATGGAAATGTTACTAGTGCCCACTCAAGCCAAATCGATGAACAATGGGAAGACAGTGATACATTTTGTTTTGCCAACATTTAGTGAACACACAGACTAGATAGTTCTAAGGCATTAATGACACAATAATAATCACTTGATCACTTGAATCCCGCTACTCATCGATTTGCTCGAGCGGGCGCCAGTAACATTTCCATTGGGACCCTATCACGTGCCAATGTAGCCCAATGGCATCTGGTTGATTCAGGAATATGAAGAGCCTCAAACCGTCTCCTTCAGGGTCTTAACAAGGAAGTCTGACCATCTTGTAGGTGGGCGGCCACGTGATCTTTTGACATCCCGTGGGATCCAGTCGGTAACGGCTCTAGTCCAGCGGTTGTCTCCAAATCGCATTACATGTCCAGCCCATCTGATTTTCGATGCCTTGGCAAACGAGACAGCGCCCCTGATTCTGGAATAGCGACGGAGGTCAGAACTCCAGATTCCTTCTCTCACTTGAGTGAGACGTGATATTCCAAGCATAGCTCTTTCGATGCCTCTCTGGGAGACCCGAATAGCATTCTCATCCTGCTTTCGTAGGGCCCAGGTCTCTGAGGCGTATGTTAATGCAGGGAGAACGGTGGAGTCAAAGAGATGTGCCCGGAGCCGGAGGTTCTTTGTCCTTTTTAGCTATTTCTTCGATGCCTTTGAAAGCATTCCATGCCGCTCTCTTTCCTCCTGCGCAGCTCAGGGTTTTAGGTCATTCATCATGTTGACTTCTCGACCTAGGTACACATAACTGCTGCATTCAGAGATGTTTGTTCCATTGAGAGAGAATGGGGCCTCTGGAACTAGTTCATTTCTCATGAACATAGTTTTCTTCAGATTCAGCTGTAGACCTACCTTTCCACATTCTCGGTCAAAGTCAGCCAGCATTTGTGCCGCTTGGCTAATGTTTGGTGTTATTAGAACGATGTCATCAGCGAAGCGGAGGTGGTGTAGTTGCCGACCATCTATCTTCACTCCCATTCCTTCCCATTCTAATTGTCTCATGATGTTCTCGAGGGTGGCACTGAAGAGTTTTTTGGTGAGATAGTATCACCCTGTCGAACCCCTCTTTTGACATCAATGATCACTTCTTTGTAGAATGGTGAGATCCTGGTGGTGAATCCATAATACAGCTCACGAAGGATCTTGATGTATTGGGTTTGAACACCCTGTTTGACTAGGGCTTCGATGACTGCTTCAGTTTCCACAGAATCAAAGGCTTTCTGTAAATCAATGAACGTGGAGACAGAGCGGCATCTTGTACTCCCTACAAACCTCAATGAGCTTGGTTACCGTGTGGATATGGTCGATTGTGCTGAATCCTTTCCGGAAACCTGCTTGCTCGCATGGTTGACCTTCATCTAGTGTTCTGCTAATCCTGTTCAGGATGACTCGTGTAAACAGCTTGTAGATGACAGACAACAGGCAGATGGGGCGATAGTTGCCAATGTCATGAATGTCTCCCCTTCTTGAACAGTAGAACTGTCCTGCTGGTTTTCCATTGGGAGGGCACCTTGCATTCGGACAGGTAGCGTGTGAAGAGCCGAGCTAGTGTATTGATGAGCACCGATGGCAGATTCTTCAGATGTTCGGGTCTGACTTTGTCTGGGCCTGGTGCTGTTCCCTTCTTTACCGATGAGATGGCATGTCTTATTTCAGAAGGGAGAACGTTGGGAATGACGTATCCATCCTGTGGAATTTGGTATGTGGGCAGGTGGATGTGGCTATCAAAAAGATTTGAGTAGAAGTCCTGGATAATCTTCTCCATTGCCTTTCTGGAAGATGTGATAGATCCATCAGGGCGTCGGAGGGCAGTCATCTTGGTCTTATAGTTGGCGAAGGACAGGCGGGCAGTGCGAATACTTTTCCCGGCTTCTGCTGCATCTTCCAGTATTTCTGCTCTTCTGTCTTTGAGGTCTGCTTTTATCGCTTCTCTGCACTGTTTAGCAAGCTATAACAATAATAATAAGCAAAAAAAAATGTTCACAGTTCCTTCTAGGGAAGGAAAACAGAGCAAGGGAGGTGCAAACAAAGTTAGCAAATCTAACTACAGTAAGCAAAGGTAAAGTCAATGTGGAAAGAGAATACAGTGCATTCCAATAGGACTCTGGTTCTATCCCTGGCAATACAATTCCTCCCTGAGCACAGAGCCAGGCAGAATTCCTGAGCAAGGAAGAGAAGGAGAAGTGAGGGGGAAGGAAGGGAGGGGAGGGGAGGGGAAAGGAAGATAGGACAATAGCTGGAAGGGCTGTTGCAGGTACTCTGAATGAAGAAACCTGAGTTTGATCCCCTAACACCACTCACTCCCTGAACTCCCCCAAGCATAACAGGGCGTAGCCCCAAAACAAAAAAAAATGTTGTAAGGAGGAAATCAAAAGGTGATTATACTAAGTGAACTAATTTCAAATTTGAAAGTCTGCGGATTTCAGTGATATGTGGACTATGGATAACTAAAGCAATTGAAGTGGCAAAAGCCAAAGAAACCATTTGCCAGAGTAGGTGGAACCTGTGGTGGTTGGCAGAGGAAGAAGGGGTAAGTGAGAAGAATGAGGTGAGGATCCTTCTGGTGGCAGAATGGCACTAGAGCTCTGATAGTGGGGAACAGAATTGAGATTCTAAGCTGTACCTCTGAAATTCTAGGATGCCCTATCTCTGGATTTGAACCCCAGCACCACATACATACAACTTCTATGAGGTTTCAAACTACTGATCAATGCATAAGAAAGAAAAACCCAACTAAAATCCAGTACAGTATCTCAAAGAACCCAAAGAGCCAGAGCACAGCATGTAGAGCACTTGCCTTGCACACAAGTAAGTCCTGGGAGTCAGAGCAATAGTAGAGTGGGTACTGCATTTGCTTGTAGGCAGTCAACATGAGTTGGATCCCCAGCATCCCATATGGTCCCCCCCAAGCACCTCCAGGAATAATTCCTGAAGGTGGAGCCAGGTGTAATTCCTGAACATTGCCGGTGTGACCCAAAAAAAAAAAAAAAAAAAAAAAAGGCATAAGCTCTGAACACAGTAGGGTGTAGCCCAAAAAGAACAAAACAAAAAACTCAAAAGAGTCAAAACTTGAAAAAAAAATCACATTTCCTGTTTTCAAAATTTAGAAACTATTAGAAACTGTTTTCAAAACATAGAAAGCTTTAGTAATGAAACCATTGAAGTACTCTCATACAGGCAGACATGCAGAGGCTAGGGATGTGATTTTGTGGCTGAGCATACAACTCATGTGTGAAGACCTAGATTCAATATGGAGCATCCTACAGAATAGAAAACAAAAGAGAAAAAAGATAGCTATGTTGACCAACCAAAAAAACAGAGAGCTTCTTCAACTCCAGGTCACAGAACTTTACAATTTTTTGTTTGAAAATAGCTTCTGGATGCTTTTGTCCTTTCTTCTGCCCTGGTCTTCTTTGAAAAGTCAGAAGAAAGTACATGTTCTTTGCTAAGTTTTCCCCAAAAAGACTTTTAAGATCAAGTACTTGTCTCCTGGCCAAGAAACAAAAGCAGACTCATCCCATTCCAGTGGGTAGGAACTTGCTTTTGCATGTGGCTGAGCTGGGTTCAATCCCTGGCACCTCATATATCCCCAAAGCCTCGCCAGGAATGAACCCAAAGCACAGAGTTAGGAGTAAGCCCCTACAAACTGCTGGGTGTTCACCCCTACCACCCCCCAAAAAAGGATTGTTCTGTTCCTCAATGAGTTCAGATCAAAACTGGCCAGGTATAAGATCAGCTACAACCGCAAGAGAACAGGATACCCCAGTTAGAACTGGGTCTGTAAGGAGTCACATTAGACAGCAGATATATGTGCTGAGCTAGGCCACTGGCTTTTTACACCAGGCAGTAAATCTTACTCTTCCTTCCTACATTCCTGTATGAAGTTTTTTTTTTTTTTTTTTTGGGTCACACCCGGCGATGCTCAGGGGTTTCTCCTGGCTCTTTGCTCAGGAATTACTCCTGGCGGTGCTCGGGGGACCATATGGGATGCCGGGATTGAACCCAGGCCAGCATAGGCCAGCCGCGCTGCAAGGCAAATGCCCTACCCACTGGGCTATCGCCCGGCCCCATTCCTGTATGAAGTTTACAACCTAGTAAGAAACATTGAGATTTTGGGGTTTTTTTTGGTTTGTTTTTTTTAACTTTTTATTATACCACTGTGAGACATACAATTACAAAGGTGTTCATAATTGGTTCTTATATTATCCCAAACGGTCCTCTAAGCCAGCCAGGAGTGAGCACAGTGCCAGGAGTAAGTCCTGTGCACAGCCAGATGTAGCCTAAACACAAAAATAATTTGGCATGCATATGCTGCCCAAGGCCATATGCCATTTGTCACTACATGGCAGAGCACATGTGGTGCCTGAGCACATGTAGTCACCCGCATCCCCATCTTGAGATGTGGACTTTCATGCTCTCATATCCAGTGCTGGGATGTGAGTTCTGGGGCTCCCTCTATGCTTGGCAAAGCCCATGTTCTCTCCTGAGTTTCTCTCTCTCTCTGTCTCCCCCCCCTCTCTCTTTTCTCCTTCCCGCCCCTCCCTAAAGAGCCCCAAATAAAATGTTTACTTAAAACTTTTTTCTTAGTAATTTATGATTCATTATCAGTAAATATGTGTCTTTCAATTTTTTTGGTTGTTTGGACCACTCAGTGGGACTCAGGACTTTCCTCCTGGCTCTGTTCATAGGATGACT
>JAJIBD010037544.1:0-26065 GCA_021461705.1 Cryptotis parvus
AAATGTGTCTGATTTAGAGGTTAGGTTGGACAGAGAAGGGAACAATGTGCTACTAATTGTTGGAAATGATAATACCAGCCAGAAGTGAGCAATGAATGTAGGTTAAGGGATTACATGATAACCCCTACAAAATGTATTGCAAGCCACAATGTGTATGATAAAGTAGAGAGAGAGAGAGAGAGAGAAATGATAGGGGAATAGTGCCTGCTATAGATGCACTATAAAGGAGGGTGGAGGGAATTTGGGGACATTGGTTGTGGGAATAGGGCACTTGCTGAGGGATGATATGTACTGGAAAAATGTATACTGAAACCCAATCATAAACAGCTTTTTAATTGTATATTGCACGGTGTTGAAAGGAAGAAAGAAAGAAAGAAAGAAAGAAAGAAAGAAAGAAAGAAAGAAAGAAAGAAAGAAAGAAAGAAAGAAAGAAAGAAAGAAAGAAAGAAAGAAAGAAAGAAAGAAAGAAAGAAAGAAAGAAAGAAAGAAAGAAAGAAAGAAAGAAAAGGAAGAAAGAAAGAAAAGAAGAAAGAAAGAAAGAAAGAAAGAAAGAAAGAGAAAGAAAGAAAGAAAGAAAGAAAGAAAGAAAGAAAGAAAGAAAGAAAAGAAAGAAAGAAGGAAGGAAGGAAGGAAGGAAAGAAGGAAGGAAGGGAAAGGAAAAAAGCAAACAATAACTGCATTTATTTGTGGGATTTAAAAAAATTAGTCTGATACCAATACACAAGGCCAGGCAAAACACGGATCAGGAGGTCTTGTCAGTAGGTGGAATCTACTGCAAGTGTGTGGGAGTTAGAAGTTAGGTAAGACAGAGAAAGAAACAGTATGCTAATAATTGTTGGAAATAATGCTAGCCTAGAACTGAGCATTGAATTATGCAAAGGGATAAATATGATAACCCCTAAATGTATGTATTGTAAGTCAATGTGTAAAAGAAGGGAGAATGAGAAAGAGAGAGAGAGAGAGAGATTGAGAGAGATGCAAAGTGACTACCATAGAGTCAGGCTGGGGGAGGGGAAGGATATCAGGAAACATTGGTGGTGGGAAATGGGCACTGGTTGGGGATGGGTGCTGGAACACTTTATGACTGAAACCCAAACACGAACATCTTTGTAATTGTATATATCTTATGGTGGTATAAAAAAATTTAAAAAACTTAAAAATAAAAAATTTCAACATACCTAAGAAAAGACATATTTAATACTCTGCCTGTCACATGTGATTAAAAATAATCAAAAAGTTTTCATCTTTCATTAAAGGAATCTAACCACTATTGTCTAAAACTAAATCTTAGAGTGTAAATAATTGCTTGTTATGTCTTATTGTCTAGTTTCTTTTATTAAACTTTTTATACAACATTTGGTAACTATATAGTTGCCAATATTACACTTTTTTCTACAAAAAAGCATTTCCTCATAATCAGAAACATCTTGTGGTATAAATTTGCCAAAATGGGCCATTTCCTTCACTTTAGTCTTCATATATTTTTGTTAAATTAAGCTTTTGTTTGTTTGGTTTTCAGGTCGTGATTTGTGGTACTTAGGGATCATTCTTAGTAGTGCCTGAAGAACAATGTGGTGCTAGAAAGGAAATACTGGGTTCCAAATTCCAAAGCAACCCTTTGAACTATTTCCTTCAACCTTAGAAAAAATAATTTTAATGTATAAACCTTTTTTTGAAAATTACCAATGCATTTTCTTTAACAGATTCATATTTCAAACTATATATTCTTGTATATCTATGATATACACCGGAAAGCTTAAAATGACGCCAAAATGTTTTCAGAATAATTAGATTTTTATCGGAATTTTCGGCTTTCCATTGCTAGCAATTTTTAATATTGTTTCAAATTTTTAAAACCATATCAAATGTTTTAAATAATATAGTTGTAAAGAATAGCATTCTTAGGTTTTAAAAAAGGTGAGAATATCACTAACATTTAAAAGCAGAAATTGTGCAATACTGGCCCAGATGAATACCTGACCTATCTTTAGGACTCGTGTGAATGAGTATCTATGGGAAAGGTTATGTTGAGTGAAGCAGAAGAAGGACAAATACAGGATGATATCACTTATCTATGTTATATAGATAAAGTGGAGTAGCAAATGTAATCTGGGATGGGAAATCAAAAAATACACAGTGGAAATATCATATGCACTTTTATTTTCATAGCAGCAGTATTCATAATAGCCAGAATCTGGAAACAACCAGTGTGTCCGAGAACTGATGACTGGATAAAGAAACTTTGGTACATCTACATAATGCAATATTATGTAGCTCTTAGTAAAATGAATTTATCAAATTTGCCTGTAAATGGATGGACATGGAGAGGATGATGCTGAGTGAAATTAGCCAGAAGGAAAAAAGACAGATATAGAATGACTGTATTTATTTGCATGACATATATACATATATATACATACATACATACATATTATGAAACCAATATCCAAGGTCAGGAAAAACACGGATCAGGAGGTCTTGTCAAAGTTGGAAATACCACAAACATGTGGGAATCAGAGGTTCAGTAAGACAGAAGGGAACAATGTGCTAACAATTGTCGAAAGTGCTAACACAAACCTAGAACTGAGCATTAAATACAGACAAAAGATACACATGATAACCTCTAAGTGTATGTATTACAATCCACAATATGTAAGAGAAGGAAGAGAGAGAGAAAGAAAAAGAGAAAAGAGATAAAGAAACTGTCATAGAGGCAGGCTAGGGGGGGGGAGGAATCGGGAACATTGGTGGTGGGAAATGGGCACTGGTGGAAGGGATGGGTGCTCGAACACTGTAGGTGCTCGAACACCAAAACCAAACATGAACATCTTTGTAATTGTATATATCATGGTGGTATAGTAAAATGTTAAAATTAAAAAATGTAATGCAGGGAAGGCAAATGCCTAGTCCACCCTGGACCCCAGAATATAGGGAGAAGGACTTTGAAGGGAGTAAATAGTGGAAGGAAGATGAGTAAGGGGAGTAATGGAGGTGCAGGATAAAGGGCTTCAGGTATACTGATAATATTGGGAGAATGGTATAGCTATATATCCAAAGCTTTGAATCAACAACACCTACAAGCTTTGAATCAACAACACCTACAAGCTTTGAATCAAGTCACCTACAAGCACCAAACTTTGAAATGACTCTGTTGAGGTGGAGGTTGGACTGGGAGGGCTGAGAGGGAGCATGGGAACACCAGTGAAAGTAAGTGAGATTGGTGTTGGAAAATTGTATGCCTAACACTCAACTAGTGATAACTTTATAAATCATACTTCTTTGATTTTTTTTAAATAAAGGGCAAGAGTGATAGTACTTTGGGCAAGATAATTGACATGCACATATTGACCAAGGTTTGATCCCCAAAATCCTTATGGTTCCTGAAAATTTCAGGAGTGAACCCTAAGCACAACCCAGGAATAAGCCCTGAGTACAGCTGGGTGAGACCCACATTTTTAAAAAATTAAATCATAAATGTATTTGATATTTTGCTATTATATATTTCTAGACTCTAATATGTTCAATAAGGGTTAGGAAATGGTATGCACAGGGTAATTTTTTTCTCAATTTATCCATTGATCTTCCAACCAGCAATATTACTTTAACTTAGATACCTATTTTATGAATAAATCTAGTCCTAGTCAGATCCTAAATATACTGAATCATAACTGTGTTTTAACAAGATCACCCAGAGGATTAAGGTGAAACTGAATAAACTGAGCCTTTATTTTTTTTTGGAAGGTGGTCATTCATCCCCCTGCCCCCAGGAACACAATGATGCCCTATATAGCATGCAGGGTGTACCCATGATGGTCCCTAAAAAAATGTTTCATAATGTTCTGGAGATAGCCATTTAGAAGGTCTGTACAAAAAGGGAAAATGTATCTCTATCCAAATGAAAGTTAGCATATAATTTAACTGATTTATTAGTGTTAAGATTATTTCTGGTATATCTGGGTACCAACACATTTTATAACATCTTTAACATAATATCAGGTAATTTTGGAAAACAGTTAAAAGGTTGATGATCAAAACAGATATGCAATAAGTGTTAGTTGTTTATTAGGTTGGTTTCTTAAAGTGAATAATATGAAGGTCAGGAGGAGCTTACAGTATCTGCAGTGGAGTTGTGGCAGATCGAAGAATTTATCAGCACATTGAATTTTTCCCCTGAAATATCTAAGCTCTGTTGATCAGCAGAGATATATAAGGAAGGTTTACTGTGATATGCAATACCAATATATGCAATTTCTGAAACTTCAGAAGCACATAGAGATTGAGCAAC
This sequence comes from Cryptotis parvus, assembly GCA_021461705.1. Lineage (NCBI taxonomy): Eukaryota > Metazoa > Chordata > Mammalia > Eulipotyphla > Soricidae > Cryptotis > Cryptotis parvus. The sequence continues at coordinate 4,286 of JAJIBD010037544.1, forward strand.
TCTACTTCTTGTGTAAGGATGAGAGAAGAAAGGCAGCTAGCACGTTTATTAATAGAGTTGGAAAGTGGTTAATTTATTTTTGAAGGTCTCTGTGATATCTGGCCTAAAATTAAAAAAAAAACCAATGTATTAAATAAACTGTTTCTAAATTCTAAAGGAGTACTCTGGGAGTTAGAAAGAAACCAGAACCTGGGATATAAAAAAATTAGTGTGGTACTAATATCCAAGGCCAGGCAAATAATGAACCAGGAGGATTTGTCAGTGGTTGGAATCTACAAGTGTGTGGGAATTAGGAGGTTAGCAAAATGAGAAGGGACAAGAGTGCTAATAATTGTTGGAAATGGTAATGCCAGCCTAGAACTTAGCATTGAATGTAGGCAAAGGGATATACACGATAATGCCTAAATATATGTATTGCAAGCTACAATGTAAGTGAAGATGGGGGGGTGGGGTGGGGGGGGGCAAAGTATTAGCCATAGAGGCAGAATGGGGGAGGAAGGAGGAAATTAGGGGACATTGGTGGTGGGAAAGATGAGTGGAGAGATGGGTGCACTGGTGGAGAGATGGGTGCTGGAACACTATGATTGAAACCTAATCAATAACATCTTTATAATTGTATATCGCACTGTGGTATGATAAAATAAAAAATAATTAAAAGATACCAAATCTTGGGGGCGGAACGATAGCCCAGCGGGTAGGGCATTTGCCTTGCATGCAGCTGGCCCCATGCCGGCCTGGGTTCGATCCCCAGCATCCCATATGGTCCCCAAGCACCACCAGGAGTAATTCCTGAGTGCAGAGCCAGGAGTAACCCCTGAGCATCGCCGGGTGTGACCCAAAAAGCAAACAAACAAACAAAAAAAGATAGCAGATCTCGAAACTTGGCACAGTTACCTTCACGCAACAGAATATACAAGAAAATGAATATTACATTATCACCAATTTTAGTTTATCAGAGTTGTTAATTCCAAATTACTTTCATCATGTCATAAAGAACACTTATATATTCTTTTCCTCCTACTCTACCTACTTTAAATAAAATAAACTACTTGAAGTATTAACCAAACAAATCATCTGTAAGATGAGTGTACTTCTATTTAAATCATATGCAATCTTATAGCCAAATATTTTATCATATTTTTTTATAATTTAAGAATATACTATATTTCTCCTTAGGAAAAAAAGTCATAACAAAACACAATAAACAAGGTACTAATTTCTACTGAATAGTTTGACTTGATGGGATATCATTGATCACTTGATCACTTCACTTGAATCGCTTTATTCATCACTTTGCTCGAGAGGGCGCTTAGTAACATTTCCATTGGACCCTATCATGTGCCAATGTAGCCCAATGGCATCTGGTTGATTCAGGAATATGAAGAGCCTCAAACTGCTGGTTCAGGGTCTTGACAAAGAAGTCCGACAATCTTGTAGGTGGGCGGCGATGTGGTCTTTTGACATCCCATGGGATCCAGTCAGTAACAGCTCTAGTCCAGCGGTCATCTCCAAATCGCATTACATGTCCAGCCCATCTGATTTTCGATGCCTTGGCAAATGAGACAGCATCCCTGATTCTGGAATAGCGATGGAGGTCAGAACTCCGATTCTTTCTCTCACTTGAGTGAGGTGTGATATTCCAAGCATAGCTCTTTCGATTCCTCTCTGGGAGATCCGAATATAATTTCTCATCCTGCTTTCATAGGGCCCAGGTCTTTGAGGCGTATGTTAATGCAGGGAAAATGGTGGAGTCAAAGAGATGTGCCCAGAGCTGGAGGTTCTTTTGTCCTTTTTAGCTATTTCTTCGATGCCTTTGAAGGCATTCCATGCCGCTCTCTTCCTCCTGCGCGGCTCAGGTTTTAGGTCGTCCATCACATTGAATTCTTGACCTAGGTACACATAACTGCTGCATTCAGAGATGTCTGTTCCATTGAGAGTGAATGGGGCCTCTGGAACTAGTTTATTTTTCATAAACATAGTTTTCTTCAGATTCAGCTGTAGACCTATCTTTCCACATTCTTGGTCAAAAGTCAGCCAGCATTTGTGCCGCTTGGCTAATGTTTGGTGTTATTAGAACTATGTCAGCAAAATGGAGGTGTGTAGTTGCCGACCATCTATCTTCACTCCCATTCCTTCCCATTCTAATTGTTGCATGATGTTCTAGAGGGTGGCGCTGAAGAGTTTTGGTGAAATGGTATCACCCTGCTGAACCCCTCTTTTAACATCAACGATCACTTTCTTGTAGTCACTACAAACCTCAATGAGCTTGGTTACCGTATGGATATGGTTGATTGTGCTGAATCCTTTCCAGAAGCCAGCTTGCTTGCATAGTTGTCCTCTAATTTAGTGTTCTGCCAATCCCATTCATGATGACTCGAGTGAACAGCTTGTAGATGATGGACAGCAGGCAGATGGGGCAATAGTTGCTGATGTCGTGAATGTCTCCCTTCTTGAACAGTAGAACTATCCTGCTGGTTTTCCATTGGGAGGGCACTTTCCATTCGGACAGGTAGCGTGTGACGCAGCTGAGCTAGTGTATTGATGAGTAATGATGGCAGATTCCTCAGGTGTTCGTGGTATGTCTTTGTCTGAGCCTGGTGCTGTTGACTTCTATATAGACGAAATGGTGTGTCGGATTTCAGAAGAGAGAAGATTGGGAATGTCATATCCATCCTGTGGAATTTGGTATGTGGGCAGGTGGACATAGCTATCAAAGATATCTGATTAGAAGTCATGGATAATCTTCTCCATTGCCTTTCTGGAAGATGTGATAGATCCATCAGGCATCGGAGGGCAGTCATCTTGGTCTTATAGTTGGCGAAGGACAGGCGGGCAGTGCGAATGCTTTTCCCGGCTTCTGCTGCATCTTCCAGTATTTCTGCTCTTCTGTCTTTGAGGTCATCCTTTATCGCTTCCATTTACTGCTTTGCAAGCTTGGACGTTAGCATTTGGTCGCCTAAGGCTTGCGCCTTCCCACGTTGGCGAATGAGCTCGAGAGTTTCTGAAGATAGGAATCCTTTTGTGCTCTTTCTCTCTCTCAGCATTCTTCGCACAATCATGGAGGTGCTGAACCAGTCGGTTGTATTCTTCATCGATGTCGTCAATGATGGTATCTTCCCATTTTGCTGCAATGGTGCAAAAGAGTTCCCATGTTGCTGCAATGGTGCCAAAAGTTATACTCGATGGGATATAACTTATTTTAATTTTAAATTAAACATGGAAGGTCCAGAGGGATAGTACAGCCCTGCTTGTGCAAGCTTGCATCAAGCTAGGCAGGTGATATTTCTGAAACCCAACTTGGTCTCAGTTCAACACCACGACTGTGAGTCCTGGATCTGAATCACTGACCTGGTTGATCATGTATTGCTAAGAAAGGCCCTGGGTGGGATGACCACCTTAAAAAATAGTTTATTCTGCTTTCTTATTATAAAAAGATCTAACAGCAAAGATCTGTTTCCTTAGTTGGTCACAAGTTTTAGCCACAATTTATTTTGAGCTACTGAAAAAGCAAATTTAATTTTCTTCTATTTGTTTCTTTCACATTAGAAAAAAATAAGTAGTTCAAGCAGTTTACTAAAAAAATACAACAAATTTGTAATTCCTTATCATTAGAATTTCTTATAAATTCTAGGTGAATATTCTGAGAGCAAATTTAGAATTCATTCCATAGTTACAATTATAATGTACCACTTATTTCCCTGATGTATTTGATTGAAATAAAGAATTTTATTATAGATAATCATATTGCATTATTACAAACTGTGTTTTACATGTGTAAAATATTAGTTTTTAATAAGTACTATTGTCATTCTATTAACAATCATGATTTTATAAACATATTTATAATAGTAATACTCACTCTACTAACAATATAAATTTTTTAAAAAATGGATACAGGCAGTTTTCATATATAAAAGAATTACTGACGAGATTCAGTCTGCCTTTTTTTTTCTTAAAAAATATACTTGAATGCAGCTAGTATCAGAAGAATTTTAATGCAGTATGTAATTATTTAAGCAATAAAAACTGGCAAAGGTAAGTCTCAATAGGCACCACTTTTAATGAAGCTTAGAGAAATCAAATTAAAATACTATTTTTGTTAGAATTAAAATGTGAATAAATTAAAATAAGATTCTGACCTTTATGTGCCTATTTATACTCAATGAAAATTCTGAAGAAAAATAACTTGCAAAATGTGCCGTGGTTTTAAAGAAAATTAATGATAATACCCCTTGGAGTTATTTTAATAACTAGAATTTTGGAAACAAGTTCCCCATTTACCTAAAATATAAATGAAAGGTACATTTTTCTTATTTTCCTTTTCTTTTTTAGTTTGCAGGGTTATAAAAGTGTGACTGTTTCATGGGCACAATGCTATCATCATAACAATGCCAATATATTATCCATAGTCTTCAAGAAAAGCAAATGCTTAATCAAAGGAAAGCAGTGACAAGAACAACAATGGCAGAAGCCCTGGTAAATGAATCTAACAAAAAATTCAACTGTTAATATAAAGTGCTCTACATCTAAGAAATATGCTTAACTTCTAATATACAGTATTTCAGTGGAGTAAACTTCATTTTTAAAGACATGTTACTTTGTGGGACTGAATATTTTTTGGTTAAAATCTCATGCTTATACAAATGTATTTATATAAAATATTATATATTTATATATTATATGGAGGCGGAGGAAAGGGCAGGGCCCAAAACTCCACTCCGAAGTCCCGCCAGCATGGTCTCTCCTCCGCTCATGAGAGCAAACCCTTGGAGCAATGTTGGACTCGGCCAGGGGTGGCCAGGGGTGACCAGGGGGTGGCCGAGTCCAACATTGCTCCAAGGGTTTGCTCTCATGAGCGGGAGAGACCATGCTGGCCGGACTCAGAATGGAGTTTTGGGCCCTGCCCTTTCCTCCGCCTCCATGTCAGCTGCCCCGGAAGAGAGAAACCCACCCATGCCAGACTCAGCTAAATTGCAACCCCGAAAAGAGACCTAGACCATCCACTTCAGACCCACAGCTGTGCTGCTCGGCCGGCCCCATGCGGAAGCAACCCATGGAGCTGACCCTCCCAGTAAGGGGGCCTTGGCCATCCCCTGGCCGAGTCCAACATTGCTCCAAGGGTTTGCTCTCATAAGCAGTGGAGAGACCATGCTGGCCGGACTCGGAGTGGAGTTTTGGGCCCTGCCCTTTCCTCTGCCTCCATGCCAGTTGCCCCGAATAGAGAGACCCACCCATGCCAGACCCACATGTCCCTTACAGCGGCCGCTTGCGACCATGAAATATTTTTATAGGATACTGAATTTTTGCATAAGGTTCTTCCCAATTTCTTTCACATTTATACATAGTAAACAGTTATAGATGTTTTAACTGATACCATTAAGCTTGGCAAGAAGCCAGAGCAAACCACACATCATGCAGTTAGTCATTCTCAACATCCAGACTCCATAGTTCCTCAGAGCTCCATCCAAGAGAAAACTTGATTTTTCCCCCTTTAAGTTTCATTAGTAAATTCTCGGGTTCAGAGCCTTCTACTGAGACTATACCACCTACACGGTTAAGCCTGGCAAGCTACTGTGTTTTATTTACTTTTATGCCAAAGATTAGTAACAATTATGGACCTCAGTTTCATAACCTGAAGAATGGTTTCGGGCTCCTCCTGTCCCTGTAGCAAGTAGATGCCCTTGGGTTGCACTTGCCTGTGACAGGACTAATGGAGATGTTACAAGTGCCCACTTGAGCAAATTGATGAACAATGGCAAGACAGTGATATATTATATATTTATAAATATTAAAATGTTTATATATATTTAATTTTATTTACACTGAAGTGTCAATATGCCTCCACACTGCCCTTTTGACATTTTCTTTGCTTTGATTCTTCTTTCCACTACTTTTTCTGGTAACCTCAATACTCTGATCTGATTTAATGGATCTATTTTTACTTTGGCTTTATATGTACCATTGTCAAATCTAAGTAAAATGGTTAAATCATTGATTTTGCTACACCTGGATGGAACTAAAGAAATGCCATGCTATGCAAAACAAAAAGAGAAAAAAAACAAAAATATACAATGATCTCAATTATGGGTCAAATATGAAAACACAAAGCAAATTATAGATAATATCCACAAATAATAAACTATTAGAACATGAAGGTATCAACAGGTATGGGTATGGATAGAAAGCCTCCTATAGACAGTGGAGATGCAATACTGGCAACTTACTACTTTAGTGATAGTTATGATTATAGTTTGTACATGTACAATGTAGACATTAATTTACCACAATAAAAATAAATGAAAGATTTTATTAGCTAGAATTAGACTTATACCAACTCAGAAAAAATACATCATGAGGAAACTTCACACAATGTAGATGACCTTCAGAAAATTCAAAATAGTGTGAAAAACATTTGAACCCTTATAACAAAAAAGAAGTTGCCATGGTATCTGAGATAAACTGATGCTAATTGAGAAGAAAAGGCACAAACTGAGGTTACTTACTTCAGTTTTATGCTTAGAGTAAATCAATAGGATAGACTTTTTTCTACACAAATATGCAAAAAAATTAAATTTAACTTAAGCAGCACATAGAGAAAGATGCAAGAGGCTGAAATTTGGTCACTGATTTTATTTACTTTGTTCCTTTATGTATTTCATTCCATCAAATAACTTATGCATGAAACTGTTAATTTCATTGCAAATTCTTTTATAGTTACTTACTATATTTTAAGGTTAAGATTTGCAACAGTGAAAATTAGCACCCAAAAATATTTCCTGGTAAGAGCCAGTGTGAATAGCAAAGTGGGCAGTTGACCAGATTGCAAGTCCCGGCACCGTATATGGTCCCCTGAGTCATGTTAGAACTAATCCCTGGGCACAGATACAGAAACCTTGCCAGGAGTGATCCCTGAGCACAAATACCACTGCCTGGATACACACACACACACACACACACACACACACACACAATGCGTATGTAAATATTAACATATATCATGATAAAGGAATAAATCCAAAATTAGAAAACTGTTGTGCACTATAAAAATTTATTTAGAATAACCTGTACCAACAAGTCAATATAATTATGGAAAGTTATAAGTAAACATTTATAAGTATATTAATATAAAAATTATCCTTGTTATTAAGTAAAGAGTATTTTCTTTATGACTACCAGTCCAAACATCGGGAAATAAAATAGAAGCATACCTTGGTTATAGTAATGGGCACAAATGCTCATATGCTATAGGAAAACCATGAACTACTCAACAAAATTTGCATATGGAAATAATTTCTTTTATTACATATAAATATAGATTTTGAGTGGCAGGTAAACAAAGATGCTTTTTTTCTGGAATCCCAGTAAAGGACTTAACAGATTATCCATGAATAAAGGTTACAAAACATCATTTTCTCTTTATATCCTTACTCTACTATATAAATTACTGAGAACCTAGTTATATTAGAAAATAGGAGACATATTTTATAATCTGTTAATTTTAAATAATATATAAAACATTATTTAGTGGAACAGTTTAACAGAAAATTCTAAACAGGAGCAAGAATCTTATTATTTAGTCTTACTGAATAAGAAATAAGCTTGCAACTTTGGGGCAAGAAGATTCAAATCACCTGAAAATATGTTTGACAGAAAAAATATCATAAATTCTCTCAGCTCTGAGAACCTATGAATTCATACCTCAAATATATTAATTAAAAAGTCAGTAGCTACATACTAAAATTTGTAGGAATTATTTAAAATCAGGCTGCTCAAAATCATATGAGACAAGCTTCTTAAACTTAAGATGCATTCCAAACAAATACACAGTCCCAACTCTGTCTCTTTGTTAAGAAGCATTTATTGACTGCTCACAATGTTCTAAGCCTAGTGCTCTCACTTAGGATGCACCAAGGATAGAACAGGCAGAGTTATTTCTTTCCAATTAAGAGCTGGGGCAGGAAGAAAACCCTGATGAAGCAGAGCTGTCAAAGTCATCATTGCTGAGGAGTTCCCAGAACTAATGAACAATTGCTCCTAGATTCAGTAGGCCCAAGGGTAGCAGCAAAAAGAAACCAAAATAAGAATACTCCAAGATACATCCTAATTAGAATGACAAAAACCACAGATAGAGATAGAATACTGAAAGCAGCAACATTAAAGAAGGAAATCACATACAAAGGAGCAAGAATCCCTAAGATTTACAGCAGACTCTTCAGGTGAAACACTCTGAGCCCGAAGACAATGGTGGGATATCATGAAAAGACTCAGTGAATTGAAGGCCTTACCAAGAATTATTTACCTGGTTAGATTCATATTCAGATTTGAAGGGAAGTTAAACAACATCATGGACAAGCAACAGCTCAAGAACTCCATAGAATCAAAACCAACTTTAAAAGAATTGAAGGAGCTACTGTAAGAGAAACCCCCCAAAGTGTAACAAACTTATTCAGGAAGATGACACAAAAATCCCATGACAGTGATCTCTCTCAATGTCAATAGCCTAAATGCACCAATCGAGAGACACAGAGTGGCAAAATGGATTAAAAAAACTGAATCCAGCATTCTTATCCCTACAAGAACTGCATCTGAATAATCAGAGCAAACACAGACTCAAAGTCAGGCTAAAAATCAATTCTCATGCAAACAACTCCTCCAAAAGGCTGGGATGGCCATACTAGTATCTGACAACATAGACTTCAGGCTGAAAAAGGTCAGAAGGGACAGTGAAAGCCATTTCTTAATAATAAAGGGATATGTATATCAGGAAGAAATCAGACTCCTAAATATATATATGCACTCAACGAGGGTCAACAAGATACTTAAAACAACTGCTAATACACTTAAAAGAAGGCATTAACAGTAACACAAGTGTAGTTGAAGATTTCAACACTGCTCTATCAACTCTTGATAGACTGACAAGACTGAAACTCACCAAGGAAATAATGGCCCTGAAGAAGAAGTGGAAGAAAGAGGGCTGGTAAATAAATACAGGACTTTTCATCCCAAAAGGGCCGAATACACATTCTTCTCCAGTGCACATGGAACATTCTCCAAGATAGGTCACATGCTGTGCCATAAAATATACCTCCATAAAATCAAGAAGAAATTGTGCCAACTATCTTTTCAGACCATGATGCACTGAAAATGGAAGTTAACCACACACAAAAAGTCATGCCAAACACCTGAAAACTGTATGGTATCATTTTCTTAATGTCCCTTTCTTCTCTTTTGTTATTTGTATATATGAAAGCCATTGACTTTTGGGTATTAATTTTGAACCCTGCCACTCTACTATAGGTATCTATTGCTTCAATGAGCTTTTGATAGATACTTTTAGGGTTTTCTAGGTATAATATATCATCTGCAAATAGAGATAGCATGACTTCATTACCTATCTGGATGCCCTTAATGTCCTTTTCTTCCCTGATTGCTATGGAAAGTACTTCCAGTACTATACTGAATAGAAGTGGTGAAAGTGGGCATCCTTGGCATGTTGGTGGTGGGACTGATACTAGAACACTGTATATCTGAACCAAGTGAACCATGTACAATTGCTAAATCATGACATTTTAATAAAAAGGTTAAAATTAAGACACTTCACTGAATAGGGGAAATTTTTACCAACCACATATATGATAAATGGATGATATCTACACACGAAAAACACTCAAAAAACTATACAATGTCCAATTCAAAAAATGGGGATAGAAATAAATGAATACATTTATGAAGAAGACTAGTCAGCCAGCAAAATATAAAAAACTCTTTGTGTCTTGTTATCAGGGAAAGGCATGTCAGTAACAATAAAATATGTCAAACTAGTGAGTATGGCATGTATTAAACAGTTTGGAAAAAACAGCAGTGACAGGGAAGTGGTGAAAAAGAAACACTCTTTCTTTGTTGGTTTCAATGTCCTATATTTTATTGTGTAGTGTAAACCATCATGGGCAATGATTAAAAATAAATTTTCATATGACTATGATCCTATTTGTTGGCATATAACCAAGAACACAAAAACATTAATTCATGAATATATATATATATTTATACATATATATGTATACATATATGTATGTATATATATATGTATAGTCACCTATGTTCATTGTGACCCTGCAATGAACAATAACATCCTGACTATCAAAACAATCAAAATGGTTAACAACAGATGATCAGATAAAGTATTTTTTGGTGTATATACACAAAATGTTGGGTATTCAAATAGGCAAAACAGGTAACCAAACAATATCAACTGAATTCAAATCCTTGGTCTTCTATTGTAAAAAAGTGGAGATTACTACTCAATGGGATGAAGGGGTGGGGAGAGTTGTACTAGAAGTGACACAGAGACATTAGTGAAGCACATTTTGGTGGTGGTGAAGAAATAATATTTTTCATCAGCTAATGAAAATTGTATCAGAACCATATTATCAAGGTACAATTTATATAAAAAATCAAATTACTAGGGTCTGGAGAAATAATATTTTAGGTAGGGTGCTTTGCCTAGCATAGGGCCATCCCAGTTTGATCCCCAGCACTCAGAAGAGTCCCCTGAGTCTTCCAGGAACGATCTCTGAGCACAGAACCCAGGAGTAAGCCCTGAGCATTGCCAGATGTAGCCCAAAGAACAAACAAAATGTTTGACTAAAACAAAAAACAAAATAAAACTAAATACTTACTGATGTCTACTATAACAATAGAAAGTATAATCATTAACAAAAGTATATCTATTCACAGTTGTTTTATAAACTTTTATTACATGCAGTATAATTTACATATTTTTCTCTGATGTAATTTTACCAAAGTGTATTATTTTAGAAATATATACATCAGTATAAAAGGGAGTTATTGATAGAATAAATGGATACTTCTGAAACTAATTTCAGTTTTCATAAAGCTAAAAGTGAGATAAAAATTTACATTTTTAAGGGTTTCCCAGGAGTTTATGTGCACTCGTGACATTTCAAGTATTTGTATTAGAATCTAAGTTCAAGGCTATTGAGTTAGCTCTTTTACTTTGTACTAACAGCACATAACACTTTCTGACCTAAATTTAGTGTTCCCATAATATTTTTACTAAGTCAATGATATCAACTTAATCAAATTTATATTTAAATGTACACTTACCTATAAAAATTTTTCCTAGTATAAAAATCTCACTATATGCAAGTCTGTTTTATCAATAAAAACAATTATTTAAACCAGTTCCTTGGATTGTCATATAAGGAAGTAAGCTGAATTTTCATGTGATCTTTTGTTGTGAAAATATGTATCTAAAAGGAGGGCCAAAAAGATAAGTGGATAGCATTTTATGCTTTTCAAAAAGCCCTTAATATATGTAGATTCTTAATTTCATTGTGTATGCATAGGATATAAGGTATGCATGGGGTTATATAATAGGATTTCAGAAAGACAGACATCTAAATCTATGACTACAACTGACAATTAATTTTCTGGTCAAATCGACCCATTAATGAAGCCAAACATTTCCTTTTGCCAAGTATAACTCCAAGTCATTAATTCTCAAAGATCAGGGAGTATGGCTTATGCATCAATTTTCCCCTAGGGTTCAGAGCAGGACCATTATGAACTATAATTGATCAGTTCTACTACAACTCCATGCAAAATTCATAATAAAGCACAACTAGTTAGCAGATAATAATGGGTGCCTGGACCACTCTGGTTACGCATAACCCAGTAATGGAAACCCGAAGGATAAGTATGTACAGTACTCCAAAGGCCACCAGGATGCCCCAGAAGTGCTCAGACTACCAGGTTTTTATCCTCTTGATTGAAGAGAAGGTCAAACAGTGAAAACACTGAAGCTCAAGGTATCACACTTACATGATGTATTTCCTTACACAGTATTATATACCAAGAATCACATTTACTTTTAGAAATGCCAAAGTTCTGTGTATATACTCAACAGAAAACAGTAAATATCATTCAACATTTAAAAGAGCATTTTGTAGTTATTTATTCATTTATTTTTAGTTAGGTGATGGAGTTGAAGACTGAAATGAAGATCCTAGGGTTAAATATTATAGGGTTAGGTTTAGGACAGAGCTGTCTTTATTTTTGTTTTGTTCTGTTTGTTTTATTTGAGGAGCGGTACACCTGGTAGTGCTCAGGGCTTACTCCCTGTCCCTCTGCGCAGGGGTGACTGCGACATATTCAACGATCATACAGTAATCAAACCAAGTTAGTAATGTGCAATGAGATCTCCCTACCTACTGCACTAGCTGCTTGGTCCCCTAGAAGAGTTATCTTAAACACAGCTACAAGCCGCAATCATAACCTAGCCTAAAATTTTATGAATGGCTATCACTCTTCTGATCCCAGTGAGAAAAATCTAATATAATTTCCTGAGTTTCATAAAACTGGGTATGTGTTTTATAATTACTGCTCAAATTATGTACTATATCCTGAACTATATTTAAGTCATTTCTTGTTACTCATAAGAGTAATAATGAATCTTGGTTTTTAGGCTGTGAATAAAAGTCCAAGACAATGATTTTAAATGAGTACACATAAGAACTGGAGATATGATTTAGTGGTAGAACATCTGCCCCGCATGTGTGAGACCCTGGGTCAAATTGCTGGAAGTGAAAATTAATAAGATGATTGACTTAATTTACTTATTAAGTTTAAATACTGGTACTGGAAAAGTAATTTTCAGGGATGCAGTAAACTGCTCAAATACAAACTCATAAACTAAGGACTCAATATAGCATTGCAGTCTTCTGATTAATATCACCCTTCTCGTTGTTACTTGATGGGTTCTGAGCACTCTGAAAAACATCCAGAGCAACTGCATTATCAGCATATGTACTTATGCTATGGTCTGGGATCCATTTTCTGTCTCCTAAAAAGAAATAACAATACAATTATATGTAAATTTAAAAAGATACATAAATGTTATTATATTTATTTCTCACTGAAGAATATATGGAAAATAAATCCTTATGAATATATGCATATGATATAAAATTATGACATACATTATGACATGATTTTTTAAAGTATTTTATTATACCACCATGAGATATACAATTACAAAGATATACAATTACAAAGTTCATATTTGGATTTTGGTCATACAGTGTTCCAGCAACCATCCCTCCACCAGTGCCCATCTCCCACCACCAACATCCCGGTTTCCTCCCCCCTCCCCCAGCCCGCCTCTATGGCAAGTTCTTTATTTCTTTCCCTTCCTTCCCTTCCAGACTATGGATTACAGAACATACATTAAAGGGTTGTCATGTGTATCTTTTGCCTGTATTTAATGATCAGTTCTAGGTTGGTATTAGTACTTTCAACAATTGTTAGCACACTGTTCCATTTTCTGTCTTACCTAGCCTCTGTCTCCCACACATTTGTGATAATTTCCACCTTTGACAAGACCTCCTGATACATGTTTTACTTGACCTTGGATATTGGTATCATAATATGTACATATATATTTATGTCACGCAAATACATGCAGTCATTCTGTATCTGTGTCTCTCCTTCTGGCTAATTTCACTCAACATAATCTTCTCCATGTATGACATTATTTTATAATTATATAAGAACTATTATATAACTTAATAAAACTATACCAACTGAATTACAAGGGTATCAAACATTTATGCTATACACATGCATGTATATATGTATATACACACATGTATCATATATGCATTATGCATGTATGTATGCACATATATGTATATGTATATACACATATGTGTATATGTATATATACTTGTATCTATATATGTATATATGCACACACATATGTGTATACATGTCAGTTGGATATGTATATATACATACATATATATTTGTATACCACATATCACCAAGACCAATCTTTTAAAGAAAACCTGAAACCATAACAGAATCTTTTAAAGCACACTGAGAAAAATCTAGGTAGGATGGTCCAAGATTTGGACCTCCAATGTCTTTTCAATGATAAGATGCCACTAACAAAGGCAACAGATCAAAAAATAACCAAATGGGAGTACATCAAACTGAAGAGTTTCTGCATGGCAAAATGTATACAGGCAACTCACATAGAATTAATAATTTCTACTAGAAAAAGAAAAATGACTTTATTTGTTGGAGTGAATTTTTAATATTTCCTAAAATGTGAGCAAAAATTTTTCAGAAAAATTTTAGCTTTCTCTATAGGTCATCTTATTTCATGTCTAATTTACCTGCAGCTGTAACACCAGAACTAGAGTAGCTGCATTCCAAGCTATGAGAAGGAAATAAGTTGTGTCTTTCATTTTCATCAAAATCAAAGAATATTTCACATCCTTGATATTGTTCAGTCGTAGACTTTTTTCTGGCGGATAATTTTTGTAATAGCTAGGAAATAAATTATTCAACAAAATTAAATTTATTTCACCAGCACAACAGAAAAATAATTTTCACTGTAAATCTATTTTCTAACTATTTTCTTGGCATAAATATGTTTGTCCTTGATAGTTTAGATTCTAATAGAAGAGACAGAAAAAAAAACTTCATTCATAGTAAATTCTGACAATGTATAAATAATAATTGAAGAAATTATATATATAAAAGTGTTTAGAAATCCAAAACACAAATATAAATTCATAAAATAAATAAAATTTTCTTTCTACTCCTTTCCTTAGTTTTCCTCTTTTCATTATTACCTGCATGTATATTACTAGGGAAGACATAATATCTCTTAAATGCTCTGATTTTGCCTCTATATATAATGATTTCCAAAGATGAAATTAAAATGCCAATTGGACCTGACCAAAATTATGAACAAATTCAAGTAAAATATATTTACTGTGGAGCAGAGAAGAGGAAAAGAAGAGAGTGACAGGGAGTGGAGGAGATGGAAGAGGAAAGGCCAAGAAGGGAGAGAATGGGAAGGGAATGGACAAGAAGGGAAGGGGAGGGAAAAGGGCGGAAAGGGACTGTGAGGGGACAGGAAGGGAAGGCAAGAAGATTGCTGAAAATTCAGGCACAAGTGTGCTCAATAATAGCAGAATTTATGTTTCTAGAAAATATTACACCTAGTAGTATTTGAATATAGATCTTACTTATTGACATGTAAGCTAGTTTCACAATTCAATTTAAATATGAATTTAAAAAATATTCTTTCATAATATGAATAAATTCATGTAGGATTAAAAATCTAAGTTTTTGTATGCAACATTAGAGATCCAGAATGATCATTTTTGATGTAATTATTAGTGTTTATTTGTATTCATATCTCCCGAATGGATTAAATTAAAGCGAAAATGCAATGTTTCAAGGGAGTAAATCATAATAAGTTATTAAAACCATTAAAATTCAAAGAAGATAAATTTGAAATATAGGCAAAGCTAATTACAAAATAAAGCATTTTCTTCCATAGACAAACTCAAATCTACTCATGACATTTTCGCTGGCTTCTTAAAATAATGATCACCAATCTGTTGAATCATTTTATCTCTAACTGAGCACATATTTTGATTAGACAACTGCAAATTTGTAAGAGTTATCTAAACTGTGTTTGGCAGATAAAATGCTAAATATGGATATGCTTGTTTATTTGCACACTGGCAAGGTTTTTTGGCTTTTACTAGTACACGGATAATTACTGGCAGTATAAAAACCAAAAGCAAGAGCCTCTGACTCTTTGTGACAATGAGCCAACCTCACCACTCTTGCTTATTGCTTAATTTCAGAATATCCCCATTTATCAATAAATAAATTGCTAAAAAAATTAAGTGTAGAATGAACAAACACACTCAAAAATAGTTAAATAACAATTCTCAAAAATCAACTTGCTGCCCACTTAACAGTTTTTACAGAAACAAAAGATTCTAAGTAGTTTCAGCTCAGTGTACAGTTCCACAAGGACACACGGAGAATGACAGCAGTTGTCTTTATCATCAGGGATGATAAAGAGGTGATTTAACCACTACATATAAATTATTGTGTCTGATGACATATAATTTAGCACTCACTTTTGGTAATAGTAGTCTGAGGGATAAAAACGATCGGTAAACCAGGCCAGTGAGATAGTAGAAGGTTATGTTTTACCCAATTTAATTATCGGAACTACATGGTCCTCCTGAAACCCATGGATGCATCCTGGACTCCCCAAAAAACTGTAGGCTATAGCTCTATAGGCCATTGAGCACTGACCATGATGTTTCTGAAAGTTCCTGGTACCACAAAGTTAGAGATTTCTAGTACAGCACTGCCATTCAAGGGGCTAAGAT
The DNA here is from genome assembly GCA_021461705.1 of Cryptotis parvus. Lineage (NCBI taxonomy): Eukaryota > Metazoa > Chordata > Mammalia > Eulipotyphla > Soricidae > Cryptotis > Cryptotis parvus. The sequence goes on from JAJIBD010037544.1 coordinate 20,518, forward strand.
TCTGGCAGTTCCCCCAAAGGCAACTGATTACTGCTTGAAAGAGCCACTCAAGTGATTAATAAAATGCTAATATTTCCATTTCACAATCTTGGTTATTAATAACTGAGAACTTTTTATCGTTTATTATGTATAACGTAAACCCAAATAGTTTTATTATTTGTCAAAAATGCAACTGTCAAAAAACGGAAAAACAAGTTGCTTTTACCATTTTTCTAAGAATGAAACAAAACACCTCTATTTCATTATTAGTTATATTTCAAAGAAGTATATTTAAAATCTTGTACTACATCAAGTTAGAGTAACTGGTACTATCTAAGTTTATATCATGTTAACTATACTACAGCAAAAAGTATAAATATATAAATATATATAAAATAACATCTAATGTATTTACTATATATTTAATATTATATACTAAATAAATTATATTGTTCAGGGTCTCCTAAGAGCCTCTGCATCTGCCCTGGATTGCCTCCTGTATGTAGGTCACTTCGTAGATAGGGGGTAGTTTAAATGTGGCAGTTTATCTGACCATGTATTCTGTACTGGCTGGTATAAATATTCTCTCATGCTACCACAATCATCGTGGGACTAGCTAGATCTTACCAGCATATTTTCCTGGCCATTTTAGATCTCTTAAGTAATTAGACCAGAGAGAGAAATGCTGTTTGCCTCCAAGCAAGCAAGCATGGCTCCCTGATAATTCAAAGGCAACTAAAATACAAAACTACTGTGAAGTAGAGGAGACTCTTGTGAAGGCTTGGAGAAATATTTAACTGAGGCTTGGAGAAATATTTAACTGAGGCTTGGAGAAATATTTAACTGGCTTTAGTATAGTCTTTGGTACAGAGACATGCCATCTCAGAAACCCCTTCTCTACCCTATAAAGGCATTTCCAGGCACATCTTGGCTCAAGACATTAGGTGAGGTGCTGGGAGAAATTACCTGAGGGCAATTGACCCCCACCCTGCCAGGGGAAGCTACATTTAACTTACAGCCCTCCTAGCTCGGCTAGGAGGCTTTTAATTAGCTCTGGGTACTTGTAAACAGCCAGAAGGTCTCCTGAAGTTGCTACATTTCTATAGAGCTATTTTCCTGTTTTCATCTCTAGATAGCCCAGCCCAGAATGGGACAGGCTGGGGAGTTTGGGTGGATTTCTAGCTATAAAATAAGCTGCAAGAAGAAAGAAGACCCTCTTTTGCCATTTGGGCTTCCCTTGGCGTTTTGCTTCTCTGTCCTCTCCATTCTCTGTTGGGCCTCAACACGTGGTGGCAGCCATCTTGGCCTACACCTGGCTGGGGCCTAGCTGGGAACCCAGAGTCCTGCTCTTGGATTGTATATTGGAACCTGTGATAGTAAAGCCCTTTTAAAACTGCATCAGATTCCTGAGTTTTCATCCATTCCCCGCCGGCTTCAGAGGTAAATGGGAACTCGCTTCCCAACACTGTTGGGGACCCCAGCGGCTTATCTGACAGTATACTGACTTATATATTCATATATAAAATTATTTATGACTAATTTAATTTAGAAATATAGCATTATTCTTACTGAGGGTAACAAGTACTCTTACTGAGATATCTGAGGTAAGTCTTAAAGTATTTGTCTGGAAAAAAATATTTACTATCATATCATTTACCATATTAGAACTTGTCCTCTATTTACTATCAGAGTCATTTTAAAACACCCTGTTATAATATGTTCACACATTTTAATGTCAATGGGAAGTTACACTTAAGAATTTAGTGCGCTACTTGAAAATTGTTTCTTTTAAAATTTTAATAAATTAAACAAAATAGACTTACCAGTGGTGACTCTGTAGTTTTAGAAACTTCAAAGTTTATTTTCTCGTATACATTGCTAAATTCCAAGGATTTCTTGGTATCTTCAGCTAATTCCTCCCTTGTGGAAGGTTTTGTTAAATCTGTACTTGGCAATGAATCCTTTTTCTCATGTAATATGTGGGAATCATCAGGACTCTGTGTTTTTTCCATACGCACACATTTATCTTCCAAATTTCTTTTAAATAACTCATTTTCCTCTAATTTTTTTAGTGGTAGGGGAATAAGCACCAGTATACACGATGTTGTTCAAATCCATATTTGAAGTTCCTGGTATTAAAAACATAATTATTTTAGAAAATGTTTAAAATCTTCACAAACTAATTAAACTATTAAAAACAAGGTTATTTATCAATACATCCTTACCAATGTTTCTTTCCGTATTCATGAAGTCAAATAGTTATATTGAGGGAATATATGTATTCTAAAGAGATTGTTGGATTCTCCAAATAAGGAGAAAGGACACTCTACTCCTTGCATAAAAATCAAAGAAGAGGTCTGACCTGAGAAACTACAGAATGGATATTCCTAATTTATTGTTTTGTTTTGAGTTTTTGGAGAGGTAGTTCTTGTGCAATGAAGTTGGAGGTATCTAGGATTGAACTCTCCCTCCCTTTTCATGACACACATGTTCTCCAGCCCTTGGAACTATACCCCTGGTCTTAATATTTTTTTAGTTGGTTCTCATTATTAAAAGACATCCTAAACAACTTAGATTACTATTTTTTGTTTATATATGATAATTAGAGGTTATATGTAAATTCAAACCTTAATGAATTAGATTAATGGAGGGAGACAAAAGTTTTGGTTTGCAATGCAATTGAGACACACTTTTATATCAGCCATGTTCAAAATTTATTGCTGTGTTTACCCCTTATGCCCCCTTTCCTTTCCAGTTTCTCGCTCACTCTCCACTCAAGTTTTACAATAAAATCTTTTCAGGAATAATGTATAGGGAACCTTATTTCTACATCTCACATCTTGCATTAGTATTCCTAGTGACAATGAAAAGGGCAAAGGGAGATCTGGCAGATAAAAGAGCAGCATTTAGGGGCACAGAAAATGCTTAGGCTGGGACACAGGTCTCTGAAACCTACAAAATGAGTAAAATTATATCAGTCACCCAAATCATTATGTCTGCTTTAACTAAATCACTTGTTTTAGATCATAAGTTTTCAATCTGGATGCACAATGGAATCATCTGAAGATATTGTTTAAAATAATTGCCAGTGTATGGGGATGACCCCAAAGCAATTAAATCAGACACTAAGTAGGATCAGGCAGAAAAAATTTTGCCCATATCTACCAAGTTCTCCAAGTGAATCCAGTATGAAATCAGGTAAAATAATAGCCTACATTCTCTATATATTGAAATTCCTTTCAAGAACTGTTATTTGCACATAGTATGAGACTAATTTAAGGACAGTAGAAATGAAGGCCAAGAGTATTGATCCACAGTTGGAAGCCTGCCTCAAGTACTGAGGGAGAAAGCAGATGGGACAGAGAAGGAACCTCTCTGAAAATGAAAGTAGGAAACGATTACTCTGCGTCAGAATTGTGCTTAAAATAGGTAAAGGAACAAACAGGATCACCTCCTCAGCACTTGTACTGCAAACCATAATGCCCAAAAGGAGAGGCAGAAAAGAAAGTGCCTGTCAGAGACAGTCTGTGGGTGAGATACGGTGGCAAAAGGGAAAGTGAGGACACTGGTGGCGTGGAAACGCACACTGGTGGAGAGATGGTTGCCAAAATATTGTAGGACTAAAACTAAACTATGAGGGATTGATATGGTAGGGCATCTTGGGAGGGGAGGCAGTTGCCACTCAGGCAGAACTAACCTTCCCAGGCGGAACTAAGCTTCCCAGGTAACACTGACACCCAGAGAGAAGAGGGAGGTGTGGTTCACCCTGTAAAGGTGGGATTACTTATTTCTTAACCACTACACATCTTATCTTAAACATACAGAAATATCCTAAGGATTTCCAGTTAGCTGGAAAGAATAGGAATGTGAGAGTAATTTGAAAATGTTTAAATTAAATCATTTGTGATTATGTAAAAAAAATCCCATTCAAAATCGTGCCTTGGAAAGTTAAGTATCTTGGAATTAGCTTAATTACAAATGTAAAGGACCTGTACCAAGAAAACTAAAAAAAAGCTGCTTCAATAAATAAAAGAGGTGAAGAGGAAATGGAAACTCGTCCCTGCTCATGGATTGGGAAAATTAACATTGTCAAAATGGCAATACTCCCAAAAGCATTATACAGATTCAATTTAGTCCCTACAAGGATACTCGTGAAATTTTTCAAAGAAATTGACCAAACACTCTAAATTCATATGAAACAATAAACCCCCACGAAGAGCCAAATCAATCGTTTGGAAAAAGGAGATGGGAGGCATAACCTTTCACAACTGCAAACTGGAGTACAAAGCAGTAGTAATTAAAATAGCATGGTATTGAAGTTAAACAGACATGTGTACCTATGGAATAGAGTTGAACGTTCTGACACATATCATCAAATATATGATTATTTAATCTTTAATAAAGGATTAAAATATACAAAAGTGGAGTTAGGAAAACTCTCCAACAAATAGTGCTAGGAAAACGGACACCTATGTGTTAAAAATATACTCAGACATTGGTTAAACACCATGCAGAAAAAGCAGATCAAAAAATGGATTAAAGATCTCAATATCAGACATAATCCATAAAGTACATCGAATAAAATACAGGCAAAATCCTTCAGGACATTGAAGCTAAGGGCATCTTTAAAAAGGAAACACCACTAACAAGGGAAATGGAAACAAAAAATAAACATAAGGGACTATAAGAAACATAAAAGCTTCTGCACCTTAAAAAAGTAAAAGTGGTCAGAAACAAAGAGAGCCTGTGGAGTGTAGAAAAAATATTCACCCATGGTCCATCTGATTAGGGGTTAATATCCAAGGTGTATAAGGCACTGGTAGATCTTTACAAGAAACAGACAACCCCATCAAAAAATGGGGAGAAGAAATGAACAGAAACATCCTCAAAGAAGAAATTTGAATGGCCAAAAGGCATATGAAAAAACATTATCTTCATCATTAATCAGGAGCTGCCAATCAAAACACCAATGTGATATCATCTTGCACCACAGAGAATGGCACACATCCAAAAGAGCAAGAACCACCAGTGCTGGCATGGATGTGAGGAGAAACAAAGTCTCATTCATTCCTGATGGGAATGTTAACTGTACAGCCTACAGCCATTTTGGGAAAACAATATGGACATTTTCCAAAACTAGAAATTGAGCTACCATTTGACCCAGTTAAACCAACTCTGAGAGCACAATAACACACAGCAATAACTCCATATGCACTTCTATGTTCACAATAGCCAGAATCTGGAAACAACCTGAGGCCCTGCAAAATAAGATTAGACAAAGAAAACAATGGTACATCTACATAATGGAGCAATTTGCAGCTGTTAGAAAAAACAAAGTTATGAAATTTGCCATAAATGTATAGATATGGAAGTACTATAATTCAATATCCATATCAAGACACTGTAAGAGCAGAGAGAAGAGGGAGTAGTAGGAGGAGGAGGAGATGAAAGAGGAAGAGGAGAAGGAGAGGGAGCTGAAGGGGGAGGAAGAAGGGGGAAGAAAAAGGGAGGAGAAAGAGGATGAATAAGACAAAGAAGATGACAAAGAAGATGAAGAAGAAACAGAAGA
>JAJIBD010037546.1:0-18262 GCA_021461705.1 Cryptotis parvus
ATAACTTACTGCATTCAGGGTATGTTCCATTGAGAATGGGGCCTCTGGAACTAGTTTATTTTTCATCTAAATAGTTTTCTTCAGATTCAGCTGTAGACCTATCTTTCCACATTCTTGGTCAAAGTCAGCCAGCATTTGTGCCGCTTGGCTAATGTTTGGTGTTATTAGAACTATGTCATCAGCAAAAATGGAGGTGTGTAGTTGCCCAAACCACCATCTATCTTCACTCCCCATTCCTTCCCATTCTAATTGTTGCATGATGTTCTAGAGGGTGGCGCTGAAGGAGTTTGGTGAAATAAGTATCCACCACGAACCCTCTTTGCTTTTATCAGCGATCACTTTCTTGTACTCTACAAACCTCAATAGAGCTTGGTTACCGTATGCGTATGGTTGATTGTGCTGAATCCTTTCCAAGCCAGCTTGCTTGCATAGGTGTCCCCAATTTAGTGTTCTGCCAATCCATTTCATCGGTATGACCAGTCGGACAGCTTGTATGATGATGGACAGCAGGCAGATGGGGCAATGGTTGCCGATGTAGTAAATGTCTCCCTTCTTGAACGGTAGAACTATCCTGCTGGTTTTCCATTGGGAGGGCACCATTCGGATGGGTAGCGTGTGCAGAGCTGAGCTAGTGTATTGATGAGTAATGATGCCAGATTCCTCAGGTGTTGGAGTGTATCACTTTGTCTGGAGCCAGGTGCTGTTGACTTCTATATCGAACGAAATGGTGTGTGGTTCAGAAGGGAGAAGATTAGTAATGACATCTCCATCCTGTGGAATTTGGTAGCATGTGGGCAGGTGGACACTTTAGCTATCAAAGATATCTGATTAGAAGTCATGGATAATCTTCTCCATTGCCTTTCTGGAAAATGCGATAGATCCATCAGGGCATCAGGAGGGCAGTCATCTTGGTCTTATGGTTGGCGAAGGACGGGAGGGCGGTGCGAATGCTTTTCCGGCTTCCTGCTCTTCAGTATTTGCTCTTCTGTCTTTGAGGTCATCCTTTATGCAGCTTCCATTTACTGCTTTGCAAGCTTGGGCCGTTAGCATTTGGTCGCCTAAGGCTTGCCACCGCGTTAGCGGACTGAGCTCGAGAGTTTCTGAAGATAGGAATCCTTTGTGTCTCTCTACTCTCTCAGCATTCTTCGCACAATCATTGGAGGTGCTGAACCAGTCGGTTGTATTCTTCATCGATGTATCAATGATGGTATCTTCCCATTTTGCTCCAATGGTGCAAGAGTTCCCCGTTGCCCCGCAATGGTGCCAAAGTTATACTGGGATATAACTTATTATAGTTTTTAAATTAAACATGGAAGGTCCAGAGGGATTACAGCCCTACTTGTGCAAGCTTGCATGAAGCTAGGCAGGTGATATTTCTGAAACCCAACTTGGTCTCAGTTCAACACCACGACTGTGAGTCCTGGATCTGAATCACTTTGGTACCTGGTTGATCATGTATTGCTCAGAAAGGCCCTAGGCGGGATGACCACCTTAAAAATAGTTTATTCTGCTTTCTTATTATAAAAAGATCTAACAGCAAAGATCATGTTTCCTTAGTTGGTCACAAGTTTTAGCCACAATTTATTTTGAGCTACTGAAAAAGCAAATATTTTCTTCTATTTGTTTCTTTCACATTAGAAAAAATAAATAGTTCAAGCAGTTTACTAAAAAAATACAACAAATTTGTAATTCCTTATCATTAGAATTTCTTATAAATTCTAGGTGAATATTCTGAGAACAAATTTAGAATTCATCCCATAGTTACAATTATAATGTACCACTTATTTCCTGATGTATTTGATTGAAATAAAGGATTTTTTTATAGATAATCATATTGCATTATTACAAACTGTGTTTACATGTGTAAAATATTAGTTTTTAATAAGTACTATTGTCATTCTATTAACGATCATGATTTGATAAACATATTTATAATAGTAATACTCACTCTACTAACAATATAAAATTTTAAAAAATGGATACAGGCAGTTTTCATATATAAAAAAATTACTAGCGAGATTCAGTCTGCCTTTTTCTTAAAAATATGCTTGAATGCAGCTAGTATCAGAAGAATTTTAATGCAGTATGTAATTATTTAAGCAATAAAAACTAGCAAAGGTAAAGTCTCACTAGGCACCACTTTTAATGAAGCTTAGAGAAATCAAATTAAAATACTATTTTTTGTTGGAGGTAAAATGTGAATAAAAATTAAAATAAGATTCTGACCTTTATGTACCTATTTATACCCAATGAAAATTCTGAAGAAAAATAACTTTCCAAATGTGCCGTGTTTAAAAAAGAAAATTAATGATAATACCCTTGGAGTTATTTTAATAACTAGAATTTTTGGAAACAAGTTCCCCATTTACCTAAAATATAAATAGAAGGTATATTTTTCTTATTTTCCTTTTCTTTTTAGTTTGCAGGGTTATAAAAAGTGTGATGAATGTTTCATGGGCACAATGCTATCATCATAACAATGCCAATATATTATCCATAGTCTTCGAGAAAAGCAAATGCTTAATCCAAGAGAGGAAAGCAGTGACCCAGAACAACAATGGCAGAAGCACTAGTAAATGAATCCAACAAGAAATTCAACTGTTAATATAAAGTGCTCTACATCTAAAAATATGCTTAACTTCTAATATACAGTATTTCAGTGGAGTAAACTTCATTTTTAAAGACATGTTACTTTGTGGGACTGAATATTTTTTTGGTTCAAATCTCATGCTTATACAAATGTGTTGCTATAAAATATTATATATTTATATATTATGTGGAGGCAGGAGGAAAGGGCAGGGCCCAAGGAGCTCCACTCCGAGTCCCGCCAGCATGGTCTCTCCCGCTCATGAGAGCCAGCCCGCGGAGCAATGTTGGACTTCAGGCCAGGGGGGGTGGCCCAGGGGGTGGCCAAGGGGTGGCCACGTCCAGCATTTTTAAAGCCGTATGTCTCATGCGGCCTTTTCCCGGCTCAGAATGGAGTTTTGGGCCCTCCCTCTTCCATATCGGTGCCCGGAAGAGAGAGCCACCCATGCCAGACTCAGCTAAATTGCAGCGAAAGAGACCTAGACCATCCACTTCAGACCCACTGCTGTGCTGCTCGGCCGCGCCCCATGCGGGAGCTTAACCCATGGAGCTGACCTCCCAGTAGGGGGCTCGGCTCACCCCCTAACTGAGTCCAACATTGCTCAAGGGTTTGCTCTCATAAGCAGTGGAGAGACCATGCTGGCCGGACTCGGAGTGGAGTTTTTGGGCCCCCTGCCCTTTCCTCTGCCCCTCCAAGCCAGTTGCCCCGAATAGAGAGACCCACCCATGCCAGACCCACATGTCCCTTAGCGGCCGCTTTGCGACCATGAAGTATTTTTATAGGATACTGAATTTTGCATAAGGTTCTTCCCAATTTCTTTCCACATTTATACATAGTAAACAGTTATAGATGTTTTCATTGATACCATTAAGCTTAGCAAGAAGCCAGAGCAAACCACACATCATGCAGTTAGTCATTCTCAACATCCAGACTCCATAGTTCCTCAGAGCTCCATCCAAGAGAAAACTTGATTTTTCCCCCTTTAAGTTTCATTAGTAAATTCTCGGGTTCCAGGAGCCTTCTACTAAGACTATACCACCTACACGGTAAAGCCTGGCAAGCTACTGTGTTTTATTTACTTTTATGCCAAAGATTAGTAACAATTATGGACCTCAGTTCCATAACCTGAAGAATAGTTTCGGGCTCCTCCTGTCCTGTAGCAAGTAGATGCCCTTGGGTTGCACTTGCCTGTGACAGGACTAATGGGAGATATTACAAGTACCCACTTGAGCAAATTGATGAACAATGGCAAGACAGTGATATATTATATATTTATAAATATCAAAAATGTTTATATATATTTAATTTTATTTACACTGAAGTGTCAATATGCCTCCACACTGCCCTTTTGACATTTTCTTGCTTTGATTCTTCTTACCACTACTTTTTCTGGTAACCTCAATACTCTGATCCGATTTAGTGGATCTATTTTTACTTTGGCTTTATATGTACCATTGTCAAATCTAAGTAAAATGGTTAAATCATTGATTTTGCTTTACACCTGGATGGAACTAAAAGAAATGCCATGCTATGCAAAACAAAAGAGAAAAAAAAACAAAAATATACAATGATCTCAATTATGGGTCAAATATGAAAACACAGAAGCAAATTACAGATAATATCCACAAATAATAAACTATTAGAACATGAAGGTATCAGCAGGTATGGGTATGGATAGAAAGCCTCCTATAGACGGTGGAGATACAATGCTGGCAGCTTACTACTTTAATGATAGTTATGATTATAGTTTGTACATGTACAATGTAGACATTAATTTACCTCAATAAAAATAAATGAAGATTTTTTTAGCTAAAATTAGAGCTTATACCAACTCAAGAAAAATACATCATGAGGAAACTTCACACAATGTGGATGACCTTCAGAAAATTCAAAATAGTGTGAAAAACATTTTGGACCACACATAACAAAAAGAAGTTGCCATGGTATCTAAGGATAAACTGATGCTAATTGAGAAGAAAAGGCACAAACTGAGGTTACTTACTTCAGTTTTATGCTTAAGTAAATCAATAGGATGAGACTTTTTCTACACAAGTATGCAAAAACATTAAATTTAACCGAAGCAGCACATAGAAAGATGCAAAGAGGCTGAAATTTGGTCACTGATTTTTATTACTTTGTTCCATTTATGCTATTTCATTCCATCAAATAACTTATGCATGAAACTACAAATTTCATTGCAAATTCTTTTATAGTTACTTACTATATTTTAAGGTTAAGATTTGCAACAAGTGAAAATTAGCACCCAAAAATATTTCCTGTTAAGAGCCAGTGTGAATAGCAAAGTGGGCAGTTGACCAGATTGCAAGTCCCGGCACCGTATTTGGTCCCCTGAGTCATGTTAGAACTAATCCCTGGGCACAGATACAGAAACCTTGCCAGGGAGTGATCCCTGAGCACAAATACCACTTCCTGGATACACACACACACACACAATGCGTATGTAAATATTAACATATATATCATGATAAAGGAATAAATCCAAAATTAGAAAACTGTTGTGCACTATAAAATTTATTTAGAATAACCTGTACCAACAAGTCAATATAATTATGGAAAGTTATAAGTAAACATTTATAAGTATATATTAATATAAAATTATCCTTGTTATTAAGTAAAGAGTATTTTCTTTATGACTACCAGTCCAAACATCGGGAAATAAAATAGAAGCATACCTTGGTTATAGTAATGGGCGCAAATGCTCATATGCTATAGGAAAACCATGAACTACCAACAAAATTTGCATACGGAAATAATTTCTTTATTACATATAAATATAGATATTGAGTGGCAGGTAAACAAAGATGCTTTTTCTGGAATCCCAGTAAAGGACTTAACAGATTATCCATGAATAAAGGTTACAAAACATCATTTTTCTCTTTATATCCTTACTCTACTATATAAATTACTGAGAACCTAGTTATATTAGAAAATAGAGACATATTTTATAATCTGTTAATTTTAAATAATATATAAAACATTATTTGAGTGGAACAGTTTAACAGAAAATTCTAAACAGGAGCAAGAATCTTATTATTTAGTCTTACTGAATAAGAAATAAACTTGCAACTTGGGGCAAGAAGATTCAAATCACCTGAAAATATAAGTTTGACAGAAAAAATATCATAAATTCTCTCAGCTCTAAGAACCTATGAATTCATACCTCAAATATATTAATTAAAAAGTCAGTAGCTACATACTAAAATTTGTAGGAATTATTTAAAATCAGGCTGCTCAAAATCATATGAGACAAGCTTCTTAAACTTAAGATGCATTCCAAACAAATACACAGTCCCAACTCTGTCTTCACTGTTAAGAAGCATTTATTGACTGCTCACAATGTTCTAAGCCTAGTGCTCTCACTTAGGGATGCACCAAGGATAGAACAGGCAGAGTTATTTCTTTCCATTAAGAGCTGGGGCAGGAAGAAAACCCTGATGAAGCAGAGCTGTCAAAGTCATCATTGCTGAGGAGTTCCCAGAACTAATGAACAATTGCTCCCAGATTCAGTAGGCCCAAAGGTAGCAGCTAAAAAGAAACCAAAAATAAGAATACTCCAAGACACATCCTAATTAGAATGACAAAAACCACAGATAGAGATAGAATACTGAAAGCAGCAAACATTAAAGAAGGAAATCACATACAAAGGAGCAAGAATCCCTAAGATTTACAGCGGACTCTTCAGGTGAAACACTCTGAGCCGAGGACAATGGTGGGATATCATGAAAAAGACTCAGTTAATTGAAGGCCTTACCAAAATTATTTACCTGGTTGGATTCATATTCAGATTTGAAGGAGTAGTTAAACAACTTCATGGACAAGCAACAGCTCAAGAACTCCATAGACTCAAAACCAACTTTAAAAAGAATTGGAAGGAGCTACTGAAAGAGAAACCCCCAAAGTGTAACAAACTTTATTCAGAAAGATGGCACAAAAAATCCCATGACTAGTGATCTCTCTCAATGTCAATGGCCTAAATGCACCAATTAAGAGACACAGAGTGGCAAAAATGGATTAAAAAAACTGAATCCAGCATTCTTGCTCCCTACAAGAACTGCATCTGAATAATCAGAGCAAACACAGACTCAAAGTCAGGCTAAAAAAACAATTCTCATGCAAACAACTCCTCCAAAAAGGCTGGGATGGCCATACTAGTATCTGACAACATAGACTTCAGGCTGAAAAAGGTCAGAAGGGACAGTGAAAGCCATTTCTTAATAATAAAGGGATATGTATATCAGGAAGAAATCAGACTCCTAAATATATATGCACTCAACGAGGGGTCAGCAAGATACTTAAAACAACTGCTAATACACTTAAAAGACATTAACAGTAACACAAGTGTAGATGAAGACTTCAACATTGCTCTATCAACTCTTGATAGACTGACAAGACTGAAACTCACCAAGGAAATAATGGCCCTGAAGGAAGAAGTGGAAGAAAGAGGGCTGGTAGATAAATACAGAACTTTTCATCCCAAAAGGGCCGGGTACACATTCATCTCCAGTGCACATGGAACATTCTCCAAGATAGGTCACATGCTGTGCCATAAAAATATACCTCCATAAAATCAAGAAGAAATTGTGCCAACTATCTTTTCAGACCATGATGCACTGAAAATGGAAGTTAACCACACACAAAAGTCATGCCAAACACCTGGAAACTGTATGGTATCATTTTCTTAATGTCCCTTTCTTCTCTTTTGTTACTTGGGTATATGAGAAGCCATTGACTTTTTGGGTATTAATTTTGAACCCTGCACCACTCTACTATAGGTATCTATTGCTTCAATGAGCTTTTTGATAGATACTTTAGGGTTCTCTAGGTATAATATATCATCTGCAAATAGAGATAGCATGACTTCATTACCTATCTGGATGCCCTTAATGTCCCTTTTTCTACCTCTGATTGCTATGGAAAGTACTTCCAGTACTATATTGAATAGAAGTGGTGAAAGGTGGGCATCCTTGGCATGTTTGGTGGTGGGACTGATACTAGAACACTGTATATCTGAACCAAGTGAACCATGTACAATTGCTAAATCACGACATTTTAATAAAAAGGTTAAAATTAAGACACTTCACTGAATAGGGGGAAATTTTTACCAACCACATATATGATAAATCGATGATATCTACACTGTAACAAACACTCGAAAAACTATACAATGTCCAATTCAAAAATGGGGATAGAAATAAATGAATACATTTATGAAGAAGACTAGTCAGCCAGCAAAATATAAAAAACTCTTTGTGTCTTGTTATCAGGGAAAGGCATGTCAGTAACAATGAAATATGTCATACTAGTGAGTATGGCATGTATTAAACAGTTTGGATAAAACAGCAGTGACAGGGAAGTGGTGAAAAAAGAAACACTCTTTCTTTTTTGGTTTCAATGTCCTATATTTTATTGTGTAGTGTAAAACCATCATGGGCAATGATTAAAAATAGAATTTTCATATGACTATGATCCTATTTGTTGGCATATAACCAAGAACACAAAAACATTAATTCATGAATATATATATATATATATATTGTATATGTGTGTGTTGTGTGTGTGTGTGTGTGTGTGCACCTATGTTCATTGTGACCCTGCAATGAACAATAACATCCTAACTATCAAAACAATCAAAATGGTTAACAACAGATGATCAGATAACGTATTTTTTGGTGTGTATACACAAAATGTTGGGTATTCAAATAGGCAAAACAGGTAACCAAACAATATCCAACTGAATTCAAATCCTTGGTCTTCTATTGTAAAAGTGAGATTACTACTCAATGGGATGAAGGGGTGGGGGGAGTTGTACTAGAAGTGACACAGAGACATTAGTGAAGCACATTTTGGTGGTGGTGAAGAAATAATATTTTCATCAGCTAATGAAAATTGTATCAGAACCATATTATCAGGTACAATTTATATAAAAAAAAATCAAATTACTAGGGTCTGGAGAAATAATATTTTTAGGTAGGGTGCTTGCCTAGCATAGGGCCATCCCAGTTTGATCCCCAGCACTCAGAAGAGTCCCTGAGTCTTCCAGGAACGATCTCTGAGCACAGAACCCAGGAGTAAGCCCTGAGCATTTGCCAGATGTAGCCCAAAGAACAAACAAAATGTTTGACTAAAAACAAAACAAAATAAAACTAAATACTTACTGATGTCTACTATAACAATAGAAAGTATAATCATTAACAAAAGTATATCTATTCACAGTTGTTTTATAAACTTTTATTACATGCAGTATAATTTACATATTTTTCTCTGATGTAATTTTACCAAAGTGTATTATTTTAGAAATATATACATCAGTATAAAGGGAGTTATTGATAGAATAAATGGATACTTCTGAAACTAATTTCAGTTTTCATAAAGCTAAAAGTGAGATAAAAAATTTACATTTTTAAGGGTTTCCCAGGAGTTTATGTGCACTTCGTGACATTTCAAGTATTTGTATTAGAATCTAAGTTCAAGGCTATTGAGTTAGCTCTTTTACTTTTTGTACTAACAGCACATAACACTTTCTGACCTAAATTTAGTGTTCCCATAATATTTTTTACTAAGTCAATGATATCAACTTAATCAAATTTATATTTAAATGTACACTTACCTATAAAAATTTTTTCCTAGTATAAAAATCTCACTATATGCAAGTCTGTTTTATCAATAAAAACAATTCTTTAAACCAGTTCCTTGGATTGTCATATAAGGAAGTAAGCTGAATTTTCATGTGATCTTTTTGTTGTGAAAATATGTATCTAAAAGGAGGGCCAAAAAGATAAGTGGATAGCATTTTTATGCTTTTCAAAAAGCCCTTAATATATGTAGATTCTTAATTTCATTGTGTATGCATAGGATATAAGGTATGCATGGGGTTATATAATAGGATTTCAGAAAGACAGACATCTAAATCTATGACTACAACTGACAATTAATTTTTCTGGTCAAATCGACCCATTAATGAAGCCAAACATTTCCTTTTGCCAAGTATAACTCCAAGTCATTAATTCTCAAAGATCAGGGAGTATGGCTATGCCATCAATTTTCCCTAGGGTTCAGACCAGGACCATTATGAACTATAATTGATCAGTTCTACTACAACTCCATGCAAAATTCATAATAAAAGCACAACTAGTTAGCAGATAATAATGGGTGCCTGGACCACTCTGGTTACGCATAACCCAGTAATGGAAACCCGAAGGATAAGTATGCACAGTACTCCAAAGGCCACCAGGATGCCCCAGAAGTGCTCAGACTACCAGGTTTTATCCTCTTTGATTGAAGAGAAGGTCAAACAGTGAAAACACTGAAGCTCAAGGTATCCACACTCACATGATGTATTTCCTTACACAGTATTATATACCAAGAATCACATTTACTTTAGAAATGCCAAAGTTCTGTGTATATACTCAACAGAAAACAGTAAAATATCATTCAACATTTAAAAAGAGCATTTTGTAATTATTTATTCATTTATTTTTTAGTTAGGTGATGGTGTTGAAGACTGAAATGAAGATCCTAGGGTTAAATATTATAGGGTTAGGTTTAGGACAGAGCTGTCTTTATTTTTGTTTTGTTCTGTTTGTTTTATTTGAGGAGCGGTACACCTGGTGGTGCTCAGGGCTTACTCCTGTCCCTGTCGCAGGGGTGACTGCGACATATTCAACTTGATCATACAGTAATCAAACCAAGTTAGTGAATGCAATGAGATCTCCCTACCTACTGCACTAGCTGCTTGGTCCCCTAGAAGAGTTATCTTAAACACAGCTAAGCACGCAATCATAACCTAGCCTAAAAATTTTATGAATGGCTATCCACTCTTCTGATCCCAGTGAGAAAATCTAATATAATTTCCTGAGTTTCATAAAACTGGGTATGTGTTTTATAATTACTGCTCAAATTATGTACTATATCCTGAACTATATTTAAGTCATTTCTTGTTACTCATAAGAGTAATAATGAATCTTGGTTTTTAGGCTGTGTGAATAAAAGTCCAAGACAATGATTTCAAATGAGTACACATAAGAACTGGAGATATGATTTAGTGGTAGAACATCTGCTCCCGCATGTGTGAGACCCTGGGTCAAATTGCTGGAAGTGAAAATTAATAAGATGATTGACTTAATTTACTTATTAAAGTTTAAATACTGGTACTGGAAAAGTAATTTTCAGGGATGCAGTAAACTGCTCAAATACAAACTCATAAACTAAGGACTCAATATAGCATTGCAGTCTTCGATTAATATCACCCTCCTTCTCGTTGTTACTTGATGGGTTCTGAGCACTCTGAAAAACATCCAGAGCAACTGCATTATCAGCATATGTACTTATGCTATGGTCTGGGATCCATTTTTCTGTCTCCTAAAAAGAAATAACAATACAATTATATGTAAATTTAAAAGATACATAAATGTTATTATATTTATTTCTCACTGAAGAATATATGGAAAATAAATCCTTATGAATATATGCATATGATATAAAATTATGACATACATTATGACATGATTTTTTAAAAGTATTTTTATTATACCACCATGAGATATACAATTACAAAAGATATACAATTACAAAGTTCATATTTGGATTTTTGGTCCATACAGTGTTCCAGCAACCATCCCTCCACCAGTGCCCATCTCCCACCACCAACATCCCAGTTTCCTCCCCCCTCCCCAGCCCACCTCTACTTGGCAAGTTCTTTATTTCTTTCCCTTCCTTCCCTTCCGAGACTATGGATTGCAGAACATACATTAAAGGGTTGTCATGTGTATCTTTTTGCCTGTATTTAATGATCAGTTCTAGGTTGGTATTAGTACTTTCAACAATTGTTAGCACACTGTTCCATTTTCTGTCTTACCTAGCCTCTGTCTCCCACACATTTGTGATAATTTCCACCTTTGACAAGACCCTCCTGATACATGTTTTTACTTGACCTTGGATATTGGTATCATAATATGTACATATATATTTATGTCCGCAAATACATGCAGTCATTCTGTATCTGTGCCTCCATTTCAATCTTCTCCATGTATGACATTATTTTATAATTATATAAGAACTATTATATAACTTAATAAAACTATACCAACTGAATTACAAGGGTATCAAACATTTATGTATATACACATGCATGGATATATGTATATACACAGATGTATCACATATGCATTATGCATGTATGTATGCACACATACTATGTATTATGTATATACACATATGTGTATATATGTATATATACTTGTATCTATATATGCATATATGCACACACATATGTGTATACATGTCAGTTGGCGATGTATATATACATACATATATATTTGTATACCACATATCACCAAGACCAATCTTTTAAAGAAAACCTGAAACCATAACAGAATCTTTAAAAGCACACTGAGAAAAATCTAGGTAGGATGGTCCAAGATTTGGACCTCCAATGTCTTTTCAATGATAAGATGCCACTAACAAAGGCAACAGATCAAAAATAACCAAATGGGAGTACATCAAACTGAAGAGTTTCTGCATGGCAAAAATGTATACAGGCAACTCACATAGAATTAATAATTTCTACTAGAAAAAAAGAAAATGACTTTTATTTGTTGGAGTGAATTTTTAATATTTCCTAAAATGTGAGCAAAATTTTTCAGAAAAATTTTAGCTTTCTCTATAGGTCATCTTATTTCATGTCTAATTTACCTGCAGCTGTAACACCAGAACTAGAGTAGCTGCATTCCGAAGCTATGAGAAGGAAATAAGTTGTGTCTTTCATTTTCATCAAAAATCAAAAGAATATTTCACATCCCTTGATATTGTTCAGTCGTAGACTTTTTCTGGCGGATAATTTTTGTGGGATAGCTAGGAAATAAATTATTCAACAAAATTGAAATTCTATTTCACCAGCACAACAGAAAAATAATTTTCACTGTAAATCTATTTTCTAACTATTTTCTTGGCATAAATATGTTTGTCCCTTGATAGTTTAGATTCTAATAGAAGAGACAGAAAAAAAATTCATTCATAGTAAATTCTGACAACGTATAAATAATAATTGAAGAAATTATATATATAAAAGTGTTTTGAAATCCAAAACACAAATATAAATTCATAAAATAAATAAAATTTCCTTTCTACTCCTTTCCTTAGTTTTCCTCTTTTCATTATTACCTGCATGCATATTACTAGGGGAAGACATAATATCTCTTAAATGCTCTTGATTTTGCCTCTATATATAATGATTTCAAAGATGAAATTAAAATGCCAATTGGACCTGACCAAAATTATGAACAAATTCAAGTAAAATATATTTACTGTGGAGCAGAGAAGAGGAAAAGAAGAGAGTGACAGGGAGTGGAGGGAGATGGAAGATGAAAGGCCAAGAAGGGAGAGAATGGGAAGGGAATGGACAAGAAGGGAAGGGAGGGAAAAGGGCGGAAAGGGACTGTGAGGGACAGGAAGGGAAGGCAAGAGGATTGCTGAAAATTCAGGCACAATTGTGCCCATAATAGCAGAATTTATGTTTCTAGAAAATATTACACCTAGTGAGTATTTGAATATAGATCTTACTTATTGACATGTAAGCTAGTTTCACAATTCAATTTAAATATGAATTTAAAAAATATTCTTTCATAATATGACTAAATTCATGTAGGATTAAAAAATCTAAGTCTTTGTATGCAACATTAGAGATCCAGAATGATCATTTTTGATGTAATTATTAGTGTTTATTTGTATTCATATCTCCCGAATGGATTAAATTAAGCGAAAATGCAATGTTTCAAGGGAGTAAATCATAATAAGTTATTAAAACCATTAAAATTCATAAAGAAGATAAATTTGAAATATAGGCAAAGCTAATTACAAAATAAAGCATTTTCTTCATAGACAAACTCAAATCTACTCATGACATTTTCGCTGGCTTCTTAAAATAATGATCACCAATCTGTTGAATCATCTTATCTCTAACTGAGCACATATTTTGATTAGACAACTGCAAATTTGTAAGAGTTATCTAAACTGTGTTTGGCAGATAAAATGCTAAATATGGATATGCTTGTTTATTTGCACACTGGCAAGGTTTTTTTGGCTTTTACTAGTACACGGATAATTACTGGCAGTATAAAAACCAAAAGCAAGAGCTCCTCTGACTCTTTGTGACAATGAGCCAACCTCCACCACTCTTAGCTTATTGCTTAATTTCAGAATATCCCCATTTATCAATAAACAAATTGCTAAAAAATTAAGTGTAGAATGAACAAACACACTCAAAAAATAGAAGTTAAATAACAATTCTCAAAAATCAACTTGCTGCCCACTTAACAGTTTTTACAGAAAACAAAAAGATTCTAAGTAGTTTCAGCTCAGTGTACAGTTCCACAAGGACACACGGAGAATGACAGCAGTTGTCTTTATCATCAGGGATGATAAAGAGGTGATTTAACCACTACATATAAATTATTGTGTCTGATGACATATAATTTAGCACTCACTTTTGGTAATAGTAGTCTGAGGGATAAAAACGATCGGTAAACCAGGCCAGTGAGATAGTAGAAGGTTATGTTTTTTACCCAATTTAATTATCGGAACTACATGGTCCTCCTGAAACCCATGGATGCATCCTGGACTCCCCAAAAACTGTAGGCTATAGCTCTATAGGCCATTGAGCACTGACCATGATGTTTCTGAAAGTTCCTGGTACCACAAAGTTAGAGATTTCTAGTACAGCACTGCCATTCAAGGGGGCTAAGATTCTGGCAGTTCCCCCAAAGGCAACTGATTACTGCTTGAAAGAGCCACTCAAGTGATTAATAAAATGCTAATATTTCCATTTCACAATCTTGGTTATTAATAACTGGAGAACTTTTATCGTTTTTTATTATGTATAATGTAAACCCAAATAGTTTTATTATTTGTCAAAATGCAACTGTCAAAAACGGAAAACAAGTTGCTTTACCATTTTTTTTCTAAGAATGAAACAAAACACCTCTATTTCATTATTAGTTATATTTCTCAAAGAAGTATATTTAAAATCTTGTACTACATCAAGTTAGAGTAACTGGTACTATCTAAGTTTATATCATGTTAACTATACTACAGCAAAAAGTATAAATATATAAATATATATAAAATAACATCTAATGTATTTACTATATATTTAATATTATATACTAAATAAATTATATTGTTGCGGGTCTCCTAAGGCCTCTGCATCTGCCCTGGATTGCCTCCCTGTATGTAGGTCACTTCGTAGATAGGGGGGTAGTTTAAATGTGGCAGTTTATCTGACCATGTATTCTGTACTGGCTGGTATAAATATTCTCTCATGCTACCACAATCATCGTGGGACTAGCTTCAGATCTTACCAGCATATTTTCCTGGCCATTTTAGATCTCTTAAGTAATAAGACCAGAGAGAGAAATGCTGTTTGCCTCCAAGCAAGCAAGCATGGCTCCCTGATAATTCAAAGGCAACTAAAATACAAAACTACTGTGAAGTAGAGGGGAGACTCTTGTGAAGGCTTGGAGAAATATTTAACTGGAGGCTTGGAGAAATATTTAACTGAGGCTTGGAGAAATATTTAACTGGCTTTAGTATAGTCTTTGGTACAGAGACATGCCATCTCAGAAACCCCCTTCTCTACCCTATAAAGGCATTTCCAGGCACATCTTGGCTCAAGACATTAGGTGAAGTGCTGGGAGAAATTACCTGAGGGCAATTGACCCTACCTGCCAGGGGAAGCTACATTTAACTTACAGCTCCTCCAAGCTCGGCTAGGAGGCATAATTAGCTCTGGTACTTGTAAACAGCCAGAAGGTCTCCTGAAGTTGCTACATTTCTATAGAGCTATTTTCCTGTTTTCATCTCTAGATAGCCCAGCCCAGAATGGGACAGGCTGGGAGTTTGGGCGGATTTCTAGCTATAAAATAAGCTGCAAGAAGAAAGAAGACCCTCTTTTTGCCATTTGGGCTTCCCTTGGCGTTTTGCTTCTCTGTCCTCTCCATTCTCTGTTGGGCCTCAACACGTGGTGGCAGCCATCTTGGCCTACACCTGGCTGGGGCCTAGCTGGGAACCCAGAGTCCCTGCTCTTGGATTGTATATTGGAACCTGTGATAGTAAAGCCCTTTTAAAACTGCATCAGATTCCTGAGTTTTCATCCATTCCCCGCCCGGCTTCAGAGGTAAATGGGAACTCGCTTCCCAACACTGTTGGGGACCCCAGCGGCTTATCTGACAGTATACTGACTTATATATTCATATATAAAATTATTTATGACTAATTTAATTTAGAAATATAGCATTATTCTTACTGAGGTAACAGTACTCTTACTGAGATATCTGAGGTAAGTCTTAAAGTATTTGTCTGGAAAAAATATTTACTATCATATCATTTACCATATTAGAACTTGTCCTCTATTTACTATCAGAGTCATTTTAAAACACCCTGTTATAATATGTTCACACATTTTAATGTCAATGGGAAGTTACACTTAAGAATTTAGTGCGCTACTTGAAAATTGTTTCTTTTAAAATTTTAATAAATTAAACAAAATAGACTTACCAGTGGTGACTCTGTAGTTTTAGAAACTTCAAAGTTTATTTTCCTCGTATACATTGCTAAATTCCAAGGATTTCTTGGTATCTTCAGCTAATTCCTCCCTTGTGGAAGGTTTTGTTAAATCTGTACTTGGCAATGAATCCTTTTTCTCATGTAATATGTGGGAATCATCAGGACTCTGTGTTTTTTCCATACGTACACATTTATCTTCCAAATTTCTTTTTAAATAACTCATTTTCCTCTAATTTTTTAGTGGTAGGGGAATAAGCACCAGTATACGATGTTGTTCAAATCCATATTTGAAGTTCCTGGTATTAAAAAACATAATTATTTTAGAAAATGTTTAAAATCTTCACAAACTAATTAAACTATTAAAAACAAGGTTATTTATCAATACATCCTTACCAATGTTTCTTTCCGTATTCATGAAGTCAAATAGTTATATTGAGGGAATATATGTATTCTAAAGAGATGTTGGATTCTCCAAATAAGGAGAAAGGACACTCTACTCCTTGCATAAAAATCAAAGAAGAGGTCTGACCTGAGAAACTACAGAATGGATATTCCTAATTTATTGTTTTGTTTTGAGTTTTTGAGAGAGGTAGTTCTTGTGCAATGAAGTTGGAGGTATCTAGGATTGAACTCTCCTCCCTTTTCATGACACACATGTTCTCCAGCCCTTGGAACTATACCCCTGGTCTTAATATTTTTTTAGTTGGTTCTCATTATTAAAAAGACATCCTAAACAACTTAGATTACTATTTTTTGTTTATATACTGATAATTAGAGGTTATATGTAAATTCAAACCTTAATGAATTAGATTAATGGAGGGGAGACAAAAGTTTTTGGTTTGCAATGCAATTGAGACACACTTTTATATCAGCCATGTTCCAAAATTTATTGCTGTGTTTACCCCTTATGCCCCTTTCCTTTCCAGTTTCTCGCTCACTCTCCCCTCAAGTTTTACAACTAAAATCTTTTCAGGAATAATGTAGAGGAACCTTATTTCTACATCTCACATCTTGCATTAGTATTCCTAGTGACAATGAAAAGGGCATAGGGAGATCTGGCAGATAAAAGAGCAGCATTTAGGGGCACAGAAAATGCTTAGGCTGGGACACAGGGTCTCTGAAAACCTACAAAATGAGTAAAATTGTATCAGTCACCCAAATCATTATGTCTGCTTTAACTAAATCACTTGTTTTAGATCATAAGTTTTCAATCTGGATGCACAATGGAATCATCTGAGGTATTGTTTGAAAATAATTGCAGTGCCTTTGGGGATGACCCCAAAGCAGTTAAATCAGACACTAAGTAGGATCAGGCAGAAAAAATTTTGCCCGTATCTACCAAGTTCTCCAAGTGAATCCAGTATGAAATCAGGTAAAATAATAGCCTACATTCTCTATATATTGAAATTCCTTTCAAGAACTGTTATTTGCACATAGTATTGAGACTAATTTATGGACAGTAGGAAATGCAGGCCAAGAGTATTGATCCACAGTTGGAAGCCTGCCTCAAGTACTGAGGGAGAAAGCAGATGGGACAGAGAAGGAACCTCTCTGTAAAAATGAAAGTAGGAAACGATTACTCTGCGTCAGAATTGTGCTTAAAATAGGTAAAGAAACAAACAGGATCACCCCTCAGCACTTGTACTGCAAACCATAATGCCCAAAAGGAGAGGCAGAAAAAGAAAGTGCCTAGTCAGAGACAGTCTGTGGGTGAGATACGGTGGCAAAAAGAAAGTGAGGATACTGGTGGCGTGGGGGGAACGCACACTGGTGGGAAGATGGTTGCCAAAAATATTGTAGGACTAAAACTAAACATAGGGGGATTGATATGGTAAGGGCAACTTGGGGGAGGGGAGGCAGTTGCCACTCAGGCAGAACTAACCTTCTCCAGGGGCCCAGGAACTAAGCTTCCCAGGTAAAACATGACACCCAGAGAGAAGAGGGAGGGGTGGCTCACCCTGTAAAGGTGGGATTACTTATTTCTAAACCACTACATCTTATTCTTAAACATGCAGGAAATATCCTAAGGATTTCAGTTAGCTGAAAGAATAGGAATGTAGGAAGTAATTTTTTAAAATATTTAAATTAAATCATTTA